>JAQGAK010000033.1:0-225718 GCA_034696945.1 Lipothrix lubbocki | reverse complement strand
TATTCTGATGTAGATTTGCTGCAAGTGGATTTGCTGCTAAAATCCTATTTATTTGCTGCTGCTTTAAATATTTCCCTAATTCAATCTATGATCTGAAATGTATACTGTATTGATCATGTATCCAAAAAAGACATACAAGTGAGAAAATACATTAGTTCTTATGAGCGTTGAGAAAAACATTGTACTTCTATTAAATCTTGTATGTAATGCCTGTGAAGTCATTTGAAATTTGTGCAATATTTGAAATGTAACAATCAATGTGTGTACCCGGTAAGCTTTATAAAAGCACATACATGTATGTATAATGTAATAATGCTCCGCGTGCATTCACAGATATAGACGATTTTGTGCATAATGCCCTAAAAATTTTATCAACCATAGGCAGTTTCCACAAAACTATAAAATACAAATATACATACAATAAATCTTGGGGGAAATGAGAAATTCCTTTCATGAGAAAAACTTCTTTGCTTTATTTGTCATATTCGTATAAAACTTGAAGACCTGTTATTCATTTTTTCATACCTTCATATCAAATAATTAAAAATCAGACCTGAAAGTGACCTTCAAACAAGATACTGCAAGGTTAGCAATTGCTGGAATTCATTCAATATTTTTACCAGATGAGAATCTTGAGAGTATAATAATTTTTTTTACTACGCATACAATTTGAAATAAATTCGTATTCAAATGCTACACAAACTGCAAATCAAAAACGTAACGACTTCCAAATATATTCGAAATTAAATTGTATCCCTTCTATAAAAGTACACAAGACCAATAATTTCCACTAAGAATCGGTTGCGTAGGCAAATGCATTAATCTTTGACATCATTCGTGGATTGGTAGTTGCCTCACCTTCTACAACAAAAATTACAAGTATGTAACTAGTAATTTTTTGCTACTCAAATGGCTAAGTACGTGTATTTCCGATTTCCAATCCAATCTGGTAAACCCAAAATTCTTATGAGCATACGAAACAAAAAAAAATATTCAAACGTGATATTAAAATCTAAAATTTTATAAGCGACAATTTTGATTTAAATTACATCATACTACATTGTATTATTGTATGTATGTAACCAAGTCAGTACAAATTGCGTTCAAAATGGCCCTAGATTTTCTGAAATATCCAAAAATATGCATCAACCATCGTTAGATATATTTATTAAAATTTGTGCATCAATTTAAATGTATCAACATCACAAATTACAAAGCTGTCGGATTAAATTGGGTTACCTACTACCGTATAAGTATTCATTGTTTACGATGATTTCATGCTTTCAACTCATTGTAAAGTATGCCGTAACAATATTTTAAATTATACCCGTAATTACCAACAATAAAGGTAGACTAATTATTTCTTAGAAAATATAATTTATTCGTAGTTTTCAGAACAACGTTTCGAGCAACCGCTCTTCATCAGGTTAAAAATATGTATGATCAATATATGCATATTAAATTATACCCGTCTACATAGAGGAAGGAGTTGATCGTCCTGGTTTAGGAATATCACGTTAATAAAGAAACAAAAATAAAAAATTGGACTATTTGGCCACCATTATGAGGGAAATATTTTATTGTTATAATAATAAGGAAAGTAAAGTTAAAAGCCAATACTTTGTTTATGACTAGCAATATGCTTGTTTTAATATCGAAAGGATGTGGTCACAACTTAAATAGAACAATTAAAATTATTTATATTCTATTTCATTTCAAGAGCAACGTTTCGACATTTGTCGCAGGCTCAGCACATAGGAAGTCGCTTGCATAATCGTTGGACCAATGGCGTGCTCCGTTCATCCAGAAGTTTATCGGCTGCTATCTGGTGAGTCGTGGCGAAGGTGTTCCGGACAAGAGTTGTTGAAGAAGTCTTCTGTCACATTATTAATGCACAATGCAAATTACTTACATACTACAGAGATAAGATTATTTGGCGCCTGTATATTGCACAGTTTGCATAATAAAGATGATGAAAAAGTCACTCAATGGTATACGTATAACTCTGTGGCTCTACAAAACTACTTCCATATGATCCACAGTACTCCACATATCGTCTGGGAGAGAATGGCTTTTGGCGTGAGTGTGGGTTCAAGCTGGTTGTGGATCAATTCCTGCCTATATATCTACCTACTACCAGGAATTGTACTACAACTTACTTGGTTATTGGTTGGTTGGCTGTATGTATATATTGTTGCAAATATTTATATGGGAAAGCGGAATAAGGAAAGAAGGAACTTCGCTTGTTCGCGGAATAGGATTTTTGTATACACAAACCCCTGAGCTACACTCACTTTTTACCTTATGAGATGCCTTGCTTTGCTTATGAGAGACTCTGCCATCAGCTCGTCGAGAATAACTTTTCGAGTAGTTCTCTGGAGAGCACTGTGGAGGAAGCTCCTGAGAATGAAGTTGGGTGTTGGGAGAAATCAACTGGGTCTGAGCCGTTCCTTCTGTATTTAGAGTTCCACTTTTTGTGTCTTTGATTCGAGATTCCTGATCCTTTTGAGCTTAATTGCTCTCCCACACTCAACTTTAAGTGCAAAAATCACATTTAAATGGAGCTCCCTTTTGCCTTAATTTCTCCAAAAAGACGATATTACTCCGTTTCATGTTTCTGGATATTCCTCATAGTTACTACGTTCATTCAATCTATAGGATGTGGGACCATTCGGCCAGATTGGGGTAAGCAGAACAAGTCTGTCCATGTTGTTTCTAAAAATACTATTGCAAATATATTATGGGAAAGTCCTTTTATCGTGCATGCTGCCGCCATCAGCTTCTCCTCTGCCGTCACGTAGACCTTCACTTCCGACCGGCTTTGCTTAGCTTGTACTAAATTGCATACATACTTGCTTCTCCCCAGCAAAAAATCATTGTGTTTTGCAACTTTTTATTAATGTCTATATGTCTCGGCTCGAATTACATTATAGGGAATGCCGTGAGACAATGCTTTATTATTTGCGTAATCTATAGCCACAGGAGATGTGGCAAGTCTACCTAGTTACGTATTATTGACTATTAAGCAACAATTTTTACACGGAAATCAAGCTAATTGGGAATATTTCAAGGATAATTTTTGTAGGGAAAAGGTAGAATTCTCAAGCAAGATTAAAAAGCATGTTTTAATTTGCGCATTTTACACTTTTCTAATTCATTCACATGTTCACATATCGCTGCAACTTTAACCTTTATTATGCATGTATTTAAGTTGCTCAATCAGGTTTAGACATTGTAGATATCCAGTTAATAGCTTGTATAGATACTGAATTTAATGATTGTGAATGCTGCATGAAATGTAGATGCTGAGTTGAATGGTTGTAGAAGCTGAATTAAACGTTTGTTGATACTGAATTAAATGGCTGTTGATGCTGGATTAAGTGTGGATATCATGAATTACTTGTGGAAGATGCTGCATTAACGTCAGTAAAAATTGTAGATAAGGAAAATCATTCACACAGCATAAAAGTAAATCACTGTAGTACTGTAAACATAAGAAAGAGTTTGTAAAAGGATGAACTTATTGTTCACGAACGCTCACGAGTGCGTAATGTCTCATGATTATGTTAATGCTCATGTATGTAATTATAGATCTGGCAATTACCCATGGGCAGAGGGTCACATTTTTCTCCGTCGGCACTACCTTAGATCAAGTTTTTGACGTAACTGTGCCAACACCAACGATCTTGACAATAGGAAAAACAAATAGTACTGGAGTTCCTACTGCATCCGAATCTACCCAAAATTTTGAAAATGAAGCTGCCAGAAATAATTATCCCGTTCCAAATTGGAGCAAAAATGAATTGAGAACTTTAGCACTGAACCCATCCAGGAATCTCGTCTTCTTAACCTCAGAAACCACTCCTCGAAATCTCACTTATGTTTGTGTGTTCAATATTACTTCCAATAAGTCTTATGCTTTATTTCGAAGTAAGTGACTATTTATGCATTCAAATATGCGTACAAATGAGAATACATAATTATATTACCCTTACTCATCATCACCGTGTTTACAAAGATTGTGGGTACAGTGTAAGTAATGCTAACATATTTTTTTAGCTGCCAACATTAAAAATACTGGTATAGTACTGTACGATGGCTCATTATACTGGACTGACACTAAATCAAATTCAATTATTCGGATACGAACTGAAAACGACCTAACTACTTGGAATTATGAGATTTTTTATCAACCAAAGGATCAAATTTCTTCAGGCCTATTGGTTGATGCCAAGTCTAGGTAAGTTCCTAACTGTAATATGACTTTTAGTACATTATTGCATATCGTATTATAAGTAATGAGTCTTTTAGAAAAACACACAGGGAAAAGTATTATTTGATTTCTTTGTATTCTTACAGTACTTTTTTCTGGTCAGCCGGAAATAAGATTCAGTATTTCCGAGATGGCAAGGAAGGGACTGCAGTAGGGACTTCTGCGCATAGTTTAGCGATAGATGATTCGTATTTGTACTGGGCTTCTGCAGAAAATTCTGCGGGATATTCCATCAATAAAGTCTCGTTAGGTGATTTCAAACAACAAGCGCGGGTACACCGAGGAAAATTACGCAATATATATTCTATGAGTGTAGTATGTGGAAATACGATTGCCTGGACTGATCTATATGCGAGTAAAGTGTCACTCCTGAACGTTAGTGCCAACACCATTAGTGAACCCCTGATATCGCCAAGAGAACCGTATGCAACGATTTCCAAAGGTGCTGCTACATATGACTGGAGCTACTGTGAAAAAGCTACAACCGCCAAGGGGAGTGAACTAGTCGCAACTCCGGTTTCAGCGTTTGTATCTTCTCAGGCCCCGGAGACGACGTTTCGTCCAACAATCACTCAGGGTTCGAGTACTCCATCTCATTCAAATCCAGGGAAAGTCACAACTGAAGCCACTAAGTACCCATCCCAACCTGCTACAACCGCCAGCCTTCCTACTACCCATGGACCAATATTACAGGCTATAGGAGAGTCTGGTGTAGGTATTAAATTAATGAATTCTGCTCCTGAAAAAGTTCATCCGGCAACACCAGAAACGCTGGAGCATTCATCAGTAGCAAATGCCGCATTAACTAGTAGTTCGACAACGGTTCCAGCAACCACAGTATCAGAAAGAGTTGAAAGTAGAGATTCAGAAGATAAATCGACAACAAACTTAAAAGTCGTCAACACTACTAAAATCAACGCTTCTATCGCATGGTGCCCCAAAGAGCAGCTGAGTCCGTGTCTTAACGGTGGTACCTGCGTTGTAGTTGAAAACACCATGTATTGTTTGTAAGTTTATCAAATTATTCGATAAATACTAAGACGCTTTTCTGTACGGATTCGAAGATAATTTTTTATGGCAATTGTTTTTAGATGTCTACCTGGATTTATGGGCAGAGAGTGCGAGAAACCATGGTCGCCGGAAGCGGATTCTCTACGGAGTGTTCATGTACCGTTTATGAGCCCCTCAAACAGCATGTACCTCATCATTTGTTCCAGTTTGTTAATTTTGGTTGTGATATTAACTGCTGCTGTAATCGTTTTGTATGTGAAAGTACGAAAGTTGGACAAAAAACCTAAAATACGTAGACGAGTAATCGTATCACGCTCAGGGCAAAGAGAACGGGGTTCCTCTGTTTGCGAACTCATTGATATAGAAAATTGCTGCAACATGAACGAGTGTGAAACGGTATTTACAACTAAAACTTAATTACAAAAACTTTTCACCTTGATGAGTAAAGAATTTACCATTTTACAATAATATTACTTTTATTTACAGCCTTGTTACGATAGAGGCGGACCAAGTACTTCATCATCATCGTCACAAAGTGAACCTGTTTCAACAACGTTGCCTTCAAATAATAAGAAATCCTCAAAGGAAGATAAAGAAAGACTAATAGACTTTTAACGCGTAGAGATGTATTAAAGATGTACTTAGCACAGAGGGAAAAAGTATTTACTTACGCTACATTTAAAAGATTATTTTACAGAGTACTTATATATATAAATAGTGTGATATATATTTCCCGGGGAAAATTTTAGAATTTAATAGTGTAATTTATTTTTTACAATGAGGCACTCCAGTTCAAATATAGTTTTCCTTGAACATGCTGTGTGTGCTTTAGTCGTTGTTGAAACTGAATAATATTAAAATGTTCTATTGTTGCTCTTATCTAATTGACGTGATAGTAATCTAATTCTTCTAGCACTTTAAATATCAAATATTACAGTCATCAACTCTTGACTATCTCGACCAGAGATAAACTGATTTGAGCGAAATAAAGGCATGAAAATGTGATATATTAATTACCTTTCGATGCGATTCCATGTACTACACTAATCATTTTTGACGACACCAGTTAACATTAATTTTCATAATCTTCAATTAATCAAGTATTTTGCTCAGCAATTTCCGTGAAAGTCATTGATTGTCGTTTTTGCACCTCATATGATTTTCAATATTAGACTACCAAGCACAACTTTTTCAACTTTTTCAATGAAGTACCTCATTGCCTGGTCAGCAAAAACTACTCATTTAAATTTAAACTAGAATTTTAAGAAGAGCGAAGAATTTTCAATCTTCGAGTCAATTTAAACCTTTACAAAGAGCATAACAGGTAGTAGTAAGTAGTCAACAAAATTCAACATCAAAGATTTTAAATGCAGCACAAGAAGCTCCAAGATCTTTCCAAACGGGAAAGTCAGTGAAAGCATTAATATTAACATTAACGTAGGTATACTGTTTGGTACAAAGTACATCATCATAACACAAATTCTGGGGCAAACAGAAACACGTCTTTCATTCTTAAAACTATACTGCAAGATTGCAACAGAAGCTAAACCTACCTCTACAATACAAAATACAACACCAACATTCACATGCACTTTATATAAGTATATGCACATGCACTATCAACAACTTTTATCATCCTCAAAACCTTATCGATCTGCTGCGAATCCCGAAGCTTCTTGTCACAAAGACTATAGTAGAGTACTAGCCATAGTCACTATGACTATAGGGTACGGTACAGTAAATACTATATATATATATATATATTTATAAATATTCCAGTTTTGCCGTTTACGTTTACAAACAAACACTTTCGACTTCATTGAACATCTGGCTATGTGGCTATAGTAAATTACTAATATGTGATATCATCATACGCAGATGACGACCATGTACTAGCGTAAAAAACTACTTCACACTTCATTTCCCAATCCCAATAATGCACAACTCCATCAATACATTATATTCAGGCTCAAGCCGCATGGCATGACGCTATACCAGATTCTAAGAACATCTTCAACTAATTTAATTAAATTCGTTTCCTCAAAAAACTAGTTTTGCAATTGCCACAAAACTCACCAGCCACCACTATACTATACACTACAGGTATACAAAAATTTAAGCCACAACGTAAGTATGCAAAAACGTCTATATATGCGTACAGCCATAAATATAATCTATAGGTACCTAGTATAAAATGTACATATAAACAAGTAGATACAAATATCCACAAACAATTTAGCAAGCATCGTATTATAATTACATTATTTATATACTTATATATTATAGAGTATACAAACATTACCATGCACAACAGAGATTAATCATTAGCAGCATAGCATATCAGTAAAGTGGTGCTGCTTGATTTGGCTTCCCAATAATAATTGATAATAATTGGATGTTATTCCTACTAAACTAACGATAAGTAAAGTTTATTTATAAAAGGGAAAGAAATATAGGAACCTTACCGGCCGAGATGATAATAATCTTCTTGCATACGCAGAATCCACAGCATGGTCATCGTCATCAAAATAGCAAATAAACAAGTATCCAAACAAAACAAAATAAAAAAGTCAAAACAAACAAAGCAAAAAAAGTAAATAAACACAGCAAAATAAAAAAATTAAAATTAAAAAAATTGACATAACCCAAGCAAAATAAAAAAAATACAAATACAAAAATTAAAATAAGCAAAACAAATATAACCAATTAAAATAAACCAAGCAAAATACAAAAAATTAAAATTAACTATTAAGTTTAGGTAAGGTTGTATAAGAACGGTGATTACACATATTACACTTGCACGTTGCAAGAGCGGCAGACTCGGAATGCACAATTCGACACCACGATGGCAAAAGTAAAGCAAAAAGCAACGAGGAATTTACAATTTTGTACATAATATGCAATATTAGCTTTATGCCCCTTTGGGGCTATGTTGTCCCAGCTCTGCACGTAGGAAAAACGGCAGGACTAAAAAGCATCGAAAGGACGAAAGTTGCGAGAATGTGAAAAACACCATGTGAATGCCGTGGATGGTAAATGGTAAAGTATAAAGTAAAGGGAGAAGAACCATAGAAGTGTTAATATTTCATTGCCGGAGTCAAGAGGAAATAAGTGATGAGGTTTTGAACCCAATAGTGGTTGGATTTATTGTATAAATGTAGGACTTCATCAGCGAGGTTTCCATTCAAATAAATAATTCCTCCACGATAAAAATACAACCCTTCCTTTTTATTACATACAATTAAGTGTACAAATATTTACAACTTATTAGAATTTTTCAATCGTAAAAATCCAAGTAATTTTCTATGACCTCGCCTCACATAAATTTAGTCATCCGTAGTCTATAAATTATTGTCAACGAAATATTTTCCAGTTGAATTTAAAGGGGGAAAATGTCATTGATAACAATAAGTATTTTTCACACTTGTTCAATTTAGATATTTAATTATATATATATACGTATTTAAATTATACTTGTAGTTTCTATATATAAGATTAGATTTAATAACAAATAATAAATTGAACGTATGTAATGAAAACAATTTAATAAAAATATAATATATTTGGCATAAATATTATATTTAGCAGCCGTGCAAGTAGAGCCCTCGTCGTCGATCAACCATTAAATTAGATTTAGACACGTCTGATTGTAAGAAATAGACGTCGGATTCCTGAGAATAATACGAAGGAAGTCGTAGGGTTTAGAGTAATTCTTAGAATAAATTATTATTGCTATAGTAGTTTTAGAAATATATTAATAGTTTATCGTGGTGATTTATGTAATGAAAGGCTCAATACAGATTCTGACGACTATCTAGTGTCCTTATATTAATTATTATACGGATGCTCAACGCTATTAATAATCGTTGACACATCACATTCTCTCGGTTTTTGTACTTGTTTGTACTATATACACTAAATATACAAGTCTGGATACATCTAGTCAATTTATAATATTTCGGATCATCGGATCGGAGGTTCACACGACGATATTATTTTAGCATATGTAGAACAAACTCATATTGTAATATTGAACCCGTACTGTGTACTGGAGCCTTGCTGACTTAAAAAATATTCTTCGAAATAAAATCGGTAGTTTTTGAATTTTGAAACTGACTCGCCGTGCTGATGCCAAGGTAACATAATAATTATTAAAAAAGTTTAAAAAGCAATAATATACAAGGAGTAGAAATTTGCGAGCGTATAGATCGTTTGGAAAGTGAAATAGATCATTTGAAGAGTCAAATAGATCGTTTGGGTTTGGATTGGAGAGTAAAGTAGATCATTTGGATTTGGAAATAAAATAGATAATTTCGAGAGTACGTAATTTTTTAGAGAGTAGAATAGATCAATTGGGGAGTATACATATAGATAATCTTGGGAGTACATAACAGATCCCGATTCCCGATAATGGGTTAATTATAGTTGAAATCAAATCAAGAGAAACGTATATTTTTAGAAGCTCGTTCCATTATTGCTACGTCTGAAGAAGTAGCTACGTCTGAAGAAGTAACAAATTAAATTTTGTAATGATTATTCCGCCGATATCTAAACTCCAGTCAATTTATTGCTTGTCAAGTTGAGGACACCTGAATTAGATTAAACAAATATATACGTTGGTTCTGTATGGTCACAGTAACTTTTCAAGTGCGTTTGCTTCAGTTAAACATACCACGAATAACATGTCAGGAGGATCAGGTCAAACTCCTTCTGAAGTGAGTGAATTTATGAAAACAGTATTATAATTATTTTACTTAATAAACATATTTTACTTATAAGTTTGTGTATTGCGGCGTGAATGGTGGATAAATGTTTAAAGTAATTTGTTCATTTATTTGCAGCGGAGACTGCAGAAAGAGTTAATGTCTATGATTAGTGAGCCACCGCCAGGGATGAAGGTTGATACTGAAGCAATGGGAAATGAACTAAATCAGTAAGTGGATGAGATTTTTTTGCATAAGACTAAGTATAATACTAATATACTACTAAGGTTCTCAAGAGTGAAAAGTGCTGAATATCAAGCTCAAGTTTAAGGAGCGAAGTTAGTTCAATTTTGTATGTTGCTGTTTTAACAGTTGGTTGGTTCGTCTTCAAGGAGCAGAAGGTACGTTATTCGAAGGGGAGAACTTCATGTTACAGTTTAAGTTTGGTCCTAAATATCCTTTTGATTCTCCAGAAGTAAGTACTACAAATAATATATTAGTAATTAAAGGAAATTTAATGAAATAAATTTAGTAATATTCTTTTACTTATTTTTATGATACGATAATACGTGTTGTGGTTACTGACGATTATGTAATTTGCAGGTGACTTTTACTGGCGAAAATATTCCGTTGCATCCTCATGTTTACAGCAACGGCCACATTTGCCTATCTATTCTAACTGATGATTGGTAAGCAGAACACGAGTTAACTAATTAAGGTTCAGTTAAATATCAGTTAAATATTGATTCGAGTTAACGTTCTGTTGTGTTCAGGTCACCAGCATTGTCAGTCCAAGCTGTGTGCTTGTCTATAATTTCGATGCTCAGCAGTTGCAAAGAAAAGGTATGATTCAAAATATTTTTTTGGTAACTAGGCTAAGCTTACACTTGACGTTAAAACCATTTTTATAACTGTAATGACCTACTAAGGATACTAAATGACGTGTTTAATTTATAAAATAGAAACGTCCGCCTGATAATGCTTTCTACGTTAAAACTTGTAGTAAGAATCCCAAGAAGACCAAATGGTGGTACCATGGTAAGAAATTTCTACGTTGTAATTTTAAAAAGTAATATTGTTTTGCAAAGTTTATATAGCAACTGTTACTATGAAATTCTTGTTTGGAACAGATGATTCGGTGTGAACACACATGGCCTCGTCATCATCGGTTACGATGTGCTAAAATGGGATTGCTAGATATCTACGTAATTAGTTGTCACCAGTCGTGCGTATATTGAGTCGTGAACAGTAAACGCGTGGACTCCTCACATTTTGATCATTCCATGTAAAAATGCATTAAGATTAAATTATATTACTTATATCGTCTTCAACGTAAGCTATTTGACCCCGGGTTATCTTATAGTGACTGAAGCTAGTTATTTGATGAACAAGTATTCTTCACCGTAAGCAGTATGACATGGCGTACAGAAATGTTCCGACATTTATCGCTGTGAATCTGTCTTATATTATCTGATTTACAAACTTATGTACTTCTGTTTGTTTGTAAATGAAATACTACATCGAGGATGGTCTCGATGGAATTGTATATAGAAATATAATGTCAATATTCTGTATGTTCTCTCTGTTGCGTCATCTCCTTTCCACGGATAACATTGCTAATATACTTGAATAGATAAATTAACTTGATTGCAGCAGCCCTTTCTGTGATATTTAATAAAATGCCGTTGTTGCCCAGTTTCATTCATCTTATTTTTGTGTATCTTTCCGCAAGTATATGATCATTGTTTACGACTTGTCGACGGGAGTGTTGCATGTGTCACTTGAGCCTCGGAATGAGTTTATATAGTTATCTTACAAGGTCCTTCAAAGTTTTGTTAAAAGTACATCATGGTCTCAAAGATTATTTTTCAAGTGTATGAAATCAATATGCAAATGGTTAGAATTGAGAGTTATATTTTAAGGTAAATGAATTTCAATCAGAACAGCAAAGTGATAGCGTGATAGGATACATGTAGTTTGTTTTCACATGGCTACCATTTATTTTCTTTGTTTTCAAGTTACAAACCGTAACATATTTACTTTCATTTCTATTTATTTACCTCATAATGTACAGAAAATGCGTTTGCGTTTTTTATTATTATTTTATAGTAATACATATATGTATATACTATTTTAGTTGCTATGAAGTAATTAGAATTTCTTATCCAGGAAATTTAAATATTCGGCTTCCAGGCCATGCTAAATATTTCGTTTCAAGTTAAAATTACTCGTAGTAAACAAGTTAAACAACGTGGTAGTAATATCTTTGACACATTTGTAGTTGTCTTCAAAGTTAACAAATAATCAGGGGAACGATTATTAAACGAAGGTGTGTAAATCAAGCCCTTTCCATATCTATGAAATAATGTCCCATTCTACGTATTGCATCATTCTAAGAATAAAAAAATAACTAATTGTAGAATTTTAAATTAAATATTGCGCTAAACAGTTGTCTTAAAAGTCTTAAAAATTACATTTGCTTAATAATTAATATATTAATATAATATCTATTTTATCAATGTCAGAATTTCCTGTTTTCTCATCCTAGAGGATTATCAAACAGATTAATTAGCCTTTGTTATTTTTGACTTTTTCGTTAGGTATATATTTTGTGTTCTATATATTATCAATAATAGGTAGTTGTAGTTTCCTTACGTATTTAGCGGACACTCGTTTACAATATTTCGTATAAAATATTATTAACAATATAGTTCATAACTATATCATAACAGTATAATTTTACTCCTTCATTTCTATCCTCTGGTATGCTCATACAGATAAACATCTTATCTACATGTACAAATACATTATCATAAACCTTTCACTACCATATTCAACGTGCAATTATATAAACAATTTAATTTTATTTGCTATTTGTATATTTCCCTTAGAGTTGGTATGTTTGAGATTGGTGATACATTTCTAGACTTATAATTATTTATGTAATAGCTTTTCTTGCCAGGCTTGTTCTATAATTGAGCTACATGCTCTTAAATAGGTAGTTTGCTGTTACATATAGCAGAAATGTGGCTTGCATAGCAGGCGATAAGAACTGATAACATTTAAGCGAAAAATCAAGTCAGAGTTCAACTAAATCTTATTTCAAGACGACGCATCGTAGATAGTAAGGAAAAAATCGTGGAAAAAAATGTGGCAGAATAGAAATATTAGGTACCAAACATATTCGTGCTTCAATTATTGGCATTATTATAATATTATTCTAAAATCAACAGGGGATGTGAAACTATTAAAACAATTTAGAGAAAGGTGTGCTTAAGAGGGTGACATATCCGGCTTATTGGGTCACAGGCGTTTTGAAACATTGAAACTTACTATATGTAGTACCGTTATATATTTTGTACTCAGGTGTAGCTACACGCAGCTAAAGATTCACCTAGATAATTAACTTTAAGTTCTGAGCTTTTTCTTTCGGGACTGCTTTAATGAACGGGATACACCTTCATAGGAATAGCTATAGTACATATATGTGTACGCAAGAATTTACCACCTTGTGATTACATCTGATACTATAATGCGCAGTCCTATTGTATTGTTATCAATGTCTCAAAATAATCATTTGTGTAAAGTAGGTTGCATGTGAATATACGTTGATCAAACTGAAAAACGTTTTCTCTAAACCTCAAAATTTATTTCATATGCGAAAGCGCTAAAAGTTATAATAATTACATATACAGTATTTTGCATATGCAACTGCATTATTACTCTACTTGGATTCATATAAGTATAGGATTCTCATCAGCTCACTACACCAATTCATGTACAGGTTTTGTATATTACTATTTTCATTGTATATGCTGTTAAATGTAATCAATCTTCATTTGTAGAATGAATCTTAAAATTATCTTTTATTTTTGTTCATATTACATGGAGTCAAGCAGGACATAGCAGGTAGATGTATATATATGTATATTTTATATATTTAAAGTTTTGTCGCAGATATTTTTGAGTTACAGGTATATTTTTTTATTGAAGTTCAGATACAATAATTACGTTGTAAGTTATATAATGATACGGTACATATTTTTTTTTTTATTATTCAAACTTGCTAAATATTGTAAGGAGGTAAATACAATAGCTGCTATTTTTGAATATTGTTATATATGTAATATAATTATTTGAATGATTGCTTTGTTGCTTGGCTAGCTTGGCATTTCATTGAATCAATAATCTCCTACTGCACTGCAGAAGAGACCTTACTAAAATCTGTACAATTTTCTTAAGAAGCTACACATGTTAAGAAAACTCCTAAATACAGATTAAAATGTAATTCATCTGTTAAATTTGCAGATTTCGTTCAAGGTTGATTCCCCTATAGTATTATATAATATTTTAATCGCCTTGTAGTATATTTGTTTCTACACATTTTATTTCGTATGGTAAAACCTATAATATTCCTGTTGATACATAGGCTATATGATTTTTTTCTATTTGCACCTACGTAAATAAAGTTTCTGCTATATACTCTCTTATGTATGCCCTTATACTGTCTTCACCTAATATCTTTGTAAGTTTTCAAAAGACTACATAATTTGTTGATGCGTCCTTACAGTTTAGGTCTTCGTTGCTAAATAAAAATCTATCATTAGAAGAAACTTTGGGTATAATAATATGTATCTCTCTCCGCTACTTTCCCCGTAACCTTTCTTTTTCATGTGTTAGTTTTCAAAGTACACAAAAATGCATGCAAAAATTTTATAGCACATACCTGGCAATTATTATTACTTAGTTATACTTCATTCAAGTACAATTATGTTGATTGCAACTATACACCACAGCGCAGCTTAAGTTTGTTCCTCTATATATTTAGCATATTAAAGGTGTGCATGCATACTCACTGCGCCCCTCGGGCCATACCTTTAATTTTAATATATGTACTTCCTCCAGCATTCGCCATTTAAGTGTCACATATACATACGTCTTTATATTTTTTATTATTTATTTGAATTTTATAAGTAAATCCTCACCGTGTTTTGATAACTTCTTTCGTTATTATAATTGTTAAGGTATTATCACAACCACCCTATGCATTCCTCAATATTCTGTACATTTGATATATGAACGTGGAAAACAAATCAGCAATGACCATGGTCACTAATTTCCCCCAAAAATCGTCATCTGAGATCGAGAAGTAGTTATTATTTAGGATATCATATCATACTATGCTATTTGGATCTTCATCGATTTAGTAGTTAACAATACGGCATGGTTGACTTTATCCACTACACCATTATGCTCTAAATAAAATAAAATATCTACTTATTTCTGTTTGACCTTAATATCCAGCAAAATAAGTTCTACGCTGCTACGAACAATTTTTGAACAAAAAAAATTAGGGACCTCTTTCAATTATATTTAGCCATTTTGAATTAACTTAGACTAAATAAACATTATAGAAGTGAATAGTGACTGGTCACTGACAATCGATTTGAGTATTAACATGTGTATTAAAACATTTTTCTGTACAAAATGAGAATTTAAGATAACTTTTTTTTGTTACTGCGTTTATGACGGAAACAAATTGTTTCTGAAACGTTCGCAAACTGTAATGAATAACTATGAAGCTTCCTCGTACCGTTGAAAATGAATGTATTATTTTTTTGAAGTGCAATATTAATGAGAAATTCCAGTAGAAAGTGACCATTTTGGAAAAACGCGGAAAAAAGTACCTTTTGTATGTTTCCTTATGCAAAAGTACATAGATAAGTATGTACACATGTAAATATACGCATAAAGTGAGGTCAAAAAAAGTACTGTCCTCTGAAATAAAGTAAGAATGGTCACCTTAGTAAAAGTATGCACTATTGTAACAGCAAGTATATATCTTCAGCGATCGGTGCCATAATCCACGTTATATAACGAATAGACCATGTTCCATTCCAAGTATTCTTGATAATAATTAAAACTTTTAATAGACTCTGAATATTATAAGCTACATCTATTATATGCAGGTTCAATGTGGACGTTGGACTTATTGAACCTACAGCACCGTACTGATTCTGTTGAATCTTATGTACATACACAACCAACCAAAATCCAAAGTATTTCCAGTATTGTCACTAAGCACTTCTTATATTTACATACTGACAACTTTGGGTGCCGAGATTGTAAATTATATTACCAAGAAACCCAATAAATTTCACTTTTACACACGTAATTCGTTTCCCAAACGTTATACCGGTATTCAGTGCAAGTCCAATTGCTTATTGGCTCTGACATCAAGAGTTATTTGCTTATTAGTATTTTTAGATTGCTTTTTAAACTCTTGCCCGCATTTTGGCTTTATTTTTGTCGTTCTTATATTGTGCCTTGTATATAGCGAATGTTAAACCTATAGTTCCGCAGTGACACGATTCGCGATTCAAATTGAGGAGTACACATTTACAAGCAAACCTTTCGTAGTAATTAACACAGTTTGCGCTTGTTTCTGTCATCTTGTTCACTACAGATCTTTGAGCATTTTCTTATTTATTTGTTTTACTACTATATTTGAGGTGAGTTGATTGCGTCAGCTTTATTTATCAGCACCAGTTCACCGACTTACTCTATATAGACTCGAAATAAAAGTATAAGGAACTATATATCGTCGTATGAAATTATAAAGTGTGAATGTGCCTGAATTCGTATCTTGTGTATTGTGATGTCTTGTACGTAGTATGTATACAAATATTGTAATTATAAGTGTATTAATAGCATATTGTATTTTATAATAAATTTTAAAGAGATACAATTTCCTTTTTAATATTCATGAGATAGTCCATGTATATATAAGTACATAGAGGGTGTAATTTGCGAACAGAACTTTGAAACCTACTCTTCCTTGATCAGACTTGTTTTTTGCTTTGTTATATTGGATGGATGTCGAAGGTGCAGGTTTTGGCTTCTTTAATGTTCCGTTCTTCATATGTTCAAAAATTGAATAAGTATTTACTGTTTTTATATTAATTAGTTGGTGGAAAGAATAGTTTTAAAAATTACCCACATAATACGTACAAGTGATTATTTTCTTATTAATGTTTTGATACAGAAAGTTGGAAGCTTTCTGAGTACAAATGTTATATCTCTTGGTGTATTACAAAATTCCCTTGAGGTAATTGAAGGTGTTTGAACGACTTACTCTTTGGTATGATAATGGACAATGTAATGGAAATTGGTGAGTAAAACCTAGTTAGTGTATAAAAGTTCTAAGTGTGGCTACTACACAATACAAGAAAAAACCTTGTTTTTGGTGTAAGTTTTAAGCAGGAGATAGTTTGAAAAAGAAGAAGGATTGTCGAATTTTGAAACTCGTGAAATTCCATGTGGATCAAAGAATCTGACATACGAATATATGTTGCTTGTAACGCTCTACGTGTCTATATCTACTATTGTAACAATTTTGTATCAGTTTTGCATTGTAAATTATTCCTAAGTTTCATTGCCTAAAGCGAGCTCTTTACATCGTGATATCATTTATGTGTACATTTTGTGAGAATTGATTGTTTGAAGTTACCCATTAAATTGTTCATCGGAGTGCAAAAGGATTTCCTGCAGGCGCCTATAGATTTCCCGACTGTGTTCGCGACCTTTCTACATACAAACCCTCCCGCAATCAACGAACTACATGGAACAGAGGTTGAGCTATCTGCGGGTATAATCGTTTTAGTCAGTTAACGTTCTACTTGAAAGGTGCGTGAATTTATGTTTTTCACTGAAACTCATAGCTCCAGGTTGCTGAAAGTGTTGTATTTGTGGTTCTGAAGGAAAGGTGTTAGATAAAGGAAAGCCTGGAGGTGTCTACCTACATTTTGGTATAGTTTTAAAGGAAGAGATAAACAAGGTGCGAAACAAAGTGTGAGAGAGTCGCGGGGAAAACGAACAAGTGGAAAATAGAAGGAGCAGATATCTCTAGGATGATGATGAATCTGATGAAAGTGAAAACAGAAATTTCTTTATAGTCGGTTTGATTAGTGCTTGTAATTCTTTGGTGTGCGTGCGTACAAGAGTTTCGTGTGAATGACAATATACAGCTATATAGTCACGGCTGAAAAGGGGGAACAAGATATCGGAGGTATCAAAAAGACTGGGCACGTTACAACGGAGTTATGGATGGATCGGTGATAGTGGCCATGTACACAGCGAATAAAAAGAAATGCAATTTCTACAAACTGGTTTGAAGTTACTACGTGGGCTTATTTCTATTAAAGCTAAGTCGAACCACCATCGTTATAGTATGGACACTTTCAAACCAGCCCGTAACTGACGCAAAATATAGCTCAATTCATCTATTTAAACACATAATATCTGCAGTTACTGCTGAAGCATTTATACCATTAAATGCGTAGTAATTAAATTTGACTTTGGAACTGTGAAAACATAGTAACTGCAGAGAACGACAATATGATTCTATGCAAAATTATCCCGAAGTTTGTAGCTCCGCTATCCCCAACAGAATATTTTTACGTAATTCGACAACCCAATTATTTACATTCCCTAGCACCTGTCGTATATGTAAGCATAGAAAGTTAGAAAATTATAATATTGTTGTTCCACCTTTAGTATTTTGCTAATTATGTTGTAGTTATAGTATAGGAATACGTAACAATACAATTAACATATAATTATGTAGGTAGCGGTAGAAAACGGACTTGATTTAAACTATTAACAATAAGTACAAATATGTATTGGCAAATGACAAACCAGGAGGAGGGTAGTTTACAATGTAGTTTCCGAACTAGGTATATAGGTCTTATGTATGTATATATGTATTATATGTATATATTATAGAGAAGGGTCTGAAGAAGTAGCCAAAGCCAAGCTTTGGCATTTACCATGGTTCATTGTTAGTTTTGAGCAAAAAATGAAAGTAGAGATACTCCAGTTTTGAATTATTTTTTCAAAAAGATGTAATGCGTAGAGGAAGCGCTTGTATCGGTATTCAAATATTTTGCCAAAGTTTTGTTGAGTGGCGTTGTTTTCACGGATGTACGACATACACATAATGTACGTACAACCCCACAGTAATTAATTGTAGTTTGGTAAAGGAACAGCGTAGGCAGATATCCTATTGCATGTACTGTGTGCACATAGTTTCTTCATCGTAATTAGGTCGTAGAAAAACTCATAAACTGAAGATTAAAGGAGAAACTCGAGTTCTCAAGAAGCAGCAACTTTATTGGACGAGGAATTTGAGTCATTACTATTATTTCGAGAGAAGTGCCGGTTATCCTCATTAGGAGAGCAATCAGCATAAAGGAGATCATCAAACGTTGGTTGTTTGGATGAGGTTGTCGATGATGGTGTTGGAGTGAGCGGTGGAGGAAGTCGCGGTCTACTGACGATAGTTGAAGCACTTCCTCCTCCTGGGGAGATCGTCGAAGAATCACTGGACTCTAGTTGATTACTACTCTGGTTCAACCCGTTGGTTTGGTCCAACTGCAGCAAGTCACCTATCACATCTGAAAAAGTTATTACTTTATTAATACTGGTTTCTACAAAGATCACAACAAATACACTATTTGTAAAATTTAGAGAGCTGAAGCCCAATTTCTTCACCAACAGGGGAAATAACGCTCGTTTATGTTTAAGTACATACATAACATGTCAATAACGTTGCATCCTTGTCTTTCAAAAAATCCTTATGGGGCTTGACATACACGTGGAAAGGGGCTCCGATTCTTGGATATTAAAACATTCACGTTGATGTATGTATGCCGTCGGAAAAACTTTTGAACACATTTTTTGTTTAGTCCTTCCATATTGAAAGGCGTATGGCAGTGCATAGGCTTGTTCTGAAACCCTTCTTGTTCTTTCACACTCTACTGTCAGACTCAATTATTGTTAAGAGCCAGTGGAGCAGAAAATCAAATCGAAACCCTGTCAAAGATAATCTATCATCCATCAACTAGTTGTAGAGATTGATGTGATGTACTTTATGTAATGCAAATAGTTTATATTTGTTCGATATACTTATAGGGAATTACTGCCCGCATTCTCTCGCTCTCCCGTTCTCTTATCACTTACCCTCCAAAGTTCACCTTGTGTTTCCATACTTTCCTTCCTCTCACAATACCCATTCCTTGACTAAAGCACAGGCAGCCTAACCTCACGATGTGATAAATTTGTATTACATTAATCTCAAAAAGTACTAGTGCACACACTACCAGGTCAAACCTCTCTACATGTTTTTAAATTCAGTGTTCAACTGAATTCAATAATTTCACGCGCTGCTGAAAGTTATGTATTTATTTGGAATAGTAAAATTAGGAACATAATTTTTAAAGTTTTTTAACAAATTTGTTTAATCATAATATGCTGAGTACAGAATTAAATGACAGGGTGCTAGCATTTTCAGATTCTAGCATTTTATTTTGTTTTGGCAAGCTGGGATATTACTTTTTAAACTTTGTACAGCATCCAGATGTTGGCGATGAGAACGTGGATATGAAAGTAGTATCCTAACTTTCACCAAATAGTACTATTATTCGGATACCATTGGTACGATTTTCCGAGAAACAGAATAAAACTTTTCGGTCTCCAGCTTTCTGTCTCTTACACTTCTTTTTTCTCTTGGGTAAACTTTCAACTCATCTTATATACATACATTGAAGTATTTGTTCTTCACGGGTTAACAAAAATGGCTCTATTCCTCTCTTGGGAATGAAATGCTTACAACTGCTTCTTTTCCATAATGGCGGATTATATTTCATTTGAAGGTTTCAATTGTTCGACGTAGATACTTTTTTCACTGAAACTTAAATCCTTACCCGATCAAGCTTCAAAATGTTTTTACATACCTTCTCTTGAAAAACGAGCTTTGAAGCCTTTTATGCAAATCTAATCCTATGTTGGATGCCTTTTAATGTCTCCGCCGAACTCATTTTACTGCATCATCGTCCAAATTGATCATCACGAAGCTTCATCAAATCCTGAATCCACATACACAACCATCGTAAACAGAACTCAATTCTGCCTCAAATCGGGGATTAAAATAGTGTACTGAAGTAAGTTTACTAATGAATTCTACATCTATTTAATGCAGATACCTTCCTCGTTCATCTAGCTATTTTTATGAGTTCTACTACCTAATTGAGAGTTGGCAATGTAAGAGATAAAGATGCTATCGAAAATCCAAAAAAACTTAAATAATATGCACAATATTGTGCAGTTTTTGAGAACGAATATGAATGAAAAGGAGCACTTGTGTGGGTTTAAAAAATTCAACAGCGTAGCTATAAGGTGGAATTAAGTAATTACATAGCAGAAAGTTTTGAAGGAAGACTGTGAAAAATAATTAAGACGGCAAAATTTGAAAAAGTGAATTGGCAGAGTGCAAAAGTTGTGTCTTGCTGGAGCAATTTAAGAAGTGAACACAAAAAATTCAGCAAGTTAAAATTTGTAACCTTTCATCCACAAATATTGCATGTAAAAATTTAGCATGAAATTGAGTAGCTTACAGTTTTTTCGGCCAAACTGATAGTAAGGGAGCGTGTCAATGAAAGAACACGTTTTATATAAGATCAATGAACTGGATTAAAATACGTGCCTGAAAGAGACTGCTGCTATCGAGAAAAAGATTTAAAAAGTTGGCCAAAAAGACTTGTTTGGTGGAAAATGTATAAGGGTACACATATCAAGTATAGGAGAAAGAATTATGTAGAGATAGAGTAGCTAATAGTCAAAAGATAAATTTGATGCTAAAATAGAGAAATCTTGCGTAAGAATGGAATGACGTCATCTTCAGTGTGAGAGAAAGGAAAGGAGTCTTGGCTGGAGGAAGTTTTTGAAGATAAGAATCCCGTTTGTTTTGGTATTTTAGTTTTGTTTGTGAAAGAACTGCTGACAGGGAGCCTATGAAATGAGCGTACGAAGGGGTGAGCAAACGTCTACAATCTACACAAGATATGTACCTCTTGGCATTGGCGACTTTGGCAGTCGAGAGTGGGATTTCGTATCAGCATCCTCGTCAACGCCCATGAATTTAATCGGAGCCTTTAAACAAGGTGCTGTTGAAGCGGATGACGACGATGAGGATGTTTTTCCTTTGCTGGTGGATGATTTGACCGCAGGAGTCGTGGATGACACACTCCCACTTCGACTAGATGAACCATCTCCTAAGCTCCCACCGTCATCGATTAATCTTTCTGTTTCTGGGTCAAACCGTAAATCACCTTTCTTGAGAATTGGCTTGTTTCGACGATCCGATGGGCTTAATGCTCTCTGTTCTAATGATGATTTACTTCCGGTCAGTCCAGTGCCAGCACCTAAGCCATCAATACATAATCGTATATACTCGCTCACAATCACTCACAATACGGACTCTTTCCCCTGGCATACACAAGTACACTGCATTTTTTCTCTTGCTTTCACTCACTCAACTACTAACGCATTCACTCATCGCCTCACCCAGAGTAATGGTTCAACAATAAAAATATTTATAATCGCTCAAAACAATGTACAGCAGTGTGTTCTAGTAGAAAGCAAGCGCATATAAGATAGATTTGATAGTATTTGAGCAGTTAAGAAAGCAGAACAGTGCGACTTGTAGACAGAAGATTAAAAAGAGATACATGTTTATAGATAAAAGAGCATAATAACAACCATTGTCTTATAAGAGTATAGTGAAGAAACATGTTGATTATGTCGTTCTTATATGTCACGTTTAAATTGTATGTACATGATTAATCCTTCTAACATAATGAATACAATAGTAAATATAGGTGGATCCAACTTGTGGTATAAAGAGAATAAGCACTTGTATTATTTTTACGCAGTATGAGTTTTATATAGCGTAGATGGAATCGTTATGCATTGACGTTAATGAATGGATGGCATGATTATCTAGAATTATGTAAGTTGCAACTGTGTGTATGTAGGCATATAATTACTGGTAATTTCTATCTCCACAACAAAACATTGCTGTTACATAAGTTAGTAAATGCACAAGTTTTACTACGAAGGTACAGAGCAATTTATTATGACTTATAACTAGTGTTGCATGTAAATCCGACAAGTATGAATACTTTTGTATAAAGCATCCCGTCTCGATAAAAAGTGCAAGTGATAACACCTGTGTGGTAAAAGCTCCTGTGGGAGTACAAGTCATAAATACTAGTATAAAAATACATACATACGAAAATACTTGTAAGTACTCTTACATGAACCACTAGTGAATAACGAGAGCACATTTTAAGCTCACTATTAAAGACTTTAACATAATGATTTCATACGCTTACTAATAATGGGGTTGAATAAAGGCTTACATTATTCTACTCCGAGATTTTAATAAATTTCAAACTTTAAAAATATATAGTATCAAAACTCGTACGCTCAAAATAAATCAATGAAGTTTCGAGAGTCAATTTGAAAATACTTTTTCCAAATCCGATTTAAGCCCATGAGCAATACTATGTACATTAAGATTCTGGATCAGCAAAACTTGTGACGGTATGTCCTGCATCCAAGATGAACTACACTAAAGATTTAATTAAAAGACTCATTAATTTGCAGGCCACTTCTATGACTAAATTGTATAGAAAAGATGCCATGCCTTCCCTGAAATTTCCGTTCTGGAGGGCAAGCTCTTAACCACCTTTAAAGAGTGGAAAACAACAAGATAAATGACGATAAAAATCCCGGCCCAAAATAAATATCATACCAGGATAGGGAAAATACCAATCATGTACTTACATATTAGACTAATCCCTTTCCTACATTCTAGAGGAGAATATTTATGTGATAAACCATTAGACCTGTTTTTGCTATTGTGTGGTCATGACGTCAGTATGGTAATCCATAGTGCCAGAATATACAGAATATACATATGTACATACATTCGTACGGATCAAACGTAAATGCTTTTTAGGAAATATGTGCGCTACACAATAGTAAGTAACTAAATAAGCTCTGCCCTATGTATAAAAGTGAGAAAGTGGGCAGTAACAAAAACACTAGCAGTGCACGGCGCCATAAGTTGCCTGATGTTATTTGGCAATGCTTGACTAGCATATTTACACACATTACTTTCTGACTCTTGGTGAAGTGTAAACTATGGATGCGGAAGAGTGTATTCGAATGAATAGAAATTATACGAGGCAGTATTTTCTACTTCTGAATGAAAAACAAAAATCACGACCAACGTAACATTACTGAACATTGCAGTTAAAAGCGCACAGTTTGTGCGTAATTCAACATAGGTACACTCAGCTTCGATGAAATGCTTTTGAATTTCCCTTTCTACATAATATAATAATATGCATTCCCTTTGCCCTACCTACATAGACTGGATGCTACTTTCATCTGCAAAACAGGGCCTCTTAAATCCGAGCAAGACCGGACCAAACATTATTAGCCAAGGTTTAGCTGAATGAATATGGGTCAAGCTACATACGTCACGCAATCCAAAGCTTATGCAATTACATCACGTCGCTGGTTATGTACGCCAACAGATTCCAGTACAGGGGCTAAATACTACAGTATATTTATTGTACACAATCGTACAGCATGACTGCGTCGTTTTGAGTAATTATTTTTGTACGAGAAGATGTGAAATGGCACGCCAGTGCATCAATCGTCGAAACGGCAGAAAAATGGGTCCCTACACACAAGTGCACACTACTTTATGCCGTGATGGTAGTTAGTGCAATGAAGTATACATAAAATTCAGTAGATATAATCGCACTTTCATGTACTACTAATTGCTTCTCCTGAGAATCAAAGAGGTAGAGTTATGGAAGAAAATTGTGTGTCCGGTAAAAGCTCGCAACTAACCATAAAAACGAAGAGAATAATAACTACGTACGTTGTACATATGTCTGTAGTATGTATGTGTGTGTATAGTCAGTTTAATTAATGCATCAACCGTTGGAATTCGTAATTCGTAAACTTGTTAAGGCAGGTATCATCATGTGAAGTTCCCATGAACAATACCTAGAATATAACATTACGTCGTTTTCGCCGTGTAGGCACTCGCTTGACACATCAACTACTACATACCGAACAAATGCTGGTTAATCAATTTAGTGGCAGATGCGATTCCTTTCGTAGGCAGAAAAGACGGTCTTCTGCTTTTCTTCTCATCATGCGCTGAACTGATTTTTGTTAAGGAATCATGTGAACCCCCCGTTCGCTTCGGACAGTCTTCGGTTTTCGAGCGTGTTTTACTAGAACTCTGTGTTCATACACACACAACAAGTTATTTTCCCACATATTTCTCAAATACTTATCTACGAACTCATGTCCAAAACAACTATACTACAACTATAGTGCTCTACACCATATATGGATTGCATTTATTACACTGGAGATAAGGTACTACATAAAGTACGTTTCTCTCGGACAATGCTGTTATCGTTCTAAATTACAAAGATAGTGAATTTCAGCGAAGATAGTGAACAACAGATCAGTGACTGTAGTTATCGGAATCAACAAGGGATACAACCTACTGAATACTTGATGGTATGCCCGCTACTGGAATAAGGCATCACATCGATTCGGAAACAGCTGTGAATGCAGCGAAACCGCAGTAAAATTCAACAAGAAAAGGAAAATGCAAAAGTCACTAAAATCTAAATACGTTCCACTTTCTGTTGTGAACGTTGTCTTAAACGAGTTTCCTGACGTAATTCCGCACTACCAATCACTAATGTGGCAGCAATTCACGAGCAGTTGACTAATTTTAAAAGATACATATATACGGAGATTTGGCGAAAACTTCAGGGAAGAAAAGTATACTGTCATAGATGATAAAACAAGGCTACTATGGCGGTGAGAGAGCGAGAGAGAGATTTTCAAAGGGAGAGCGGAACGCAGCTGGATACAATAGGAGGAAGCAAGAAGATAACAAAGACACTATGAAATGAATAGAATCTGCCAGCAGAGTACAAATGATGAAAATGTTAGAGAAATGAAGGAACGGAACAAGTAAATTTCCACAAGAGGATGGAATGGGTAAGGAAGAAGAAATGACAGGATAAAAAGGAGGAGATGGTAGGCAGAGTTGCGTAACCTTCGTGCTCATTTATAGAAGATATGACGGAGAAATCCGGAACCAATCTATGGTTTATCAAAGCGGAAACGTGTCTTTAAGGGTATCATCATTTTCATTGCTGATAGCACATGAGATGCAATATAGAAATAACATTAGGCTTTCGTTTGATTTTTGAGCGAAATAACACCAAATAAGAGAGGGGATAGCAGGCAAACAACATACAGGAAAGTCTGAAGTAGGTACTTGTTGAAATCTAGCCCGTCTTGTTCTGGCTGGTGAAGCATTCTCCCGATCCTGGGAACCTCGGATGGACTCCCCTTCCCCGGATGAACTTCTCACGGCTGTTCGGAGTGCTGGCTTGCGTCGCGGACTGCCCCACGGACTGGAAGGTTGACCTTGAGCTCCTCCATGACCAAAGGACGTGGATGTTGTCGGTCGATCGCTCTCACCCCCGTCCATGGGATTCACGTAGACGTTGGATTCCAACTCTTCCTGTGACATGAACGGATGAGTTTGGCAACTGGCATACGTGTCCGAACTGTCCACGCTGCCCATATCGGCGGGACGATTACTTCGTAAAACTTTCATCTCGATGGCTGCTGGGGGCACGATTCCTCCACTTCCACAACAAATCCCTGTTACACCGACTGTACTTCGAAACTCACTCACTCCGTGCGGCATGAGGCTCTCTGGATCCGTATATTCCCGGTAATCCTAATCGACCGTTTGAGGAACACACACGGAGAGAGAAAAAATCAATCCACAACATTCATCAGTCAACTGTCACATTTTAACAAGTTTCTCCAAATTATCCTCATGTAATTCACAACCAGGCTCATTATGATATTATATTTGTACTATCTATATATGATTATATGGAAATGTGTCGAGTAGACGTTAGCCCTATGATAACAAACTACATTCTATAATACCAGAAAAACTGTAAAGTTGACAGAAAAAGAAAGAATTTTAAAAAATCATGAAAAAACTTCATTTTTAATTTACACAAGAGCAGTAAAATAGAATTAAGCAGTCTCGTGAATATTCTCGTGAATCCGTTTTGCCACATCACTTGAGTAGAACATAATTTATAAAGTAAAATATTTTCAAAACGGTGCTGGAAAATTAATAAACTCTGAATACGAAATTTAGACAAAGCTTATACATGGCCGCTGCTGAGCTTCTAAAAAGATCTGGTCGCTATAAAATTGGTGTGTGAGATTAGATTGCTGCTTTAACAAAGTGGACGACTCTATGCTTCTATGTACATTCGCTTTTCATACAATGGATGTAATTGGCAACAAGATATTTAATTATTCACGCCGTCATTACCACAAAACATATATCGACTCCATTTAAAAATACCGTTCACCAAAGGATACAACAATACAGCCACGCACAGTAGATTAATATTGACATCGTCACACATACAAAGATATAATGTACACATATTTACGCACAGCATGGTCACCACAAAGACTCACATACATTATTTAATTCACGACGAATCACAGGGGAGAGGGAAATGTACATATATTGAACAGTCACTTACGGCAAGTGTCTCATTACTTGAAAATCTGCAAATCAAACCTTCTACACTGAATTGGATTTCCCATCGAAATCAAATTAAGATATTTTGTTGTTTCGTTTGAATTATGTTTACTCTTTGGGCCTACAAGGAATCCTTCCACAGTTTTAGAACTTTCATAAATAATTTAAACTCTTGTAGAAAAGAAATAGGTAAATTTAGTTTAGTCCAAAAGTAAATAGTTACTTTTAACACCACTTTTGAACAACACTATGTAAAACTAGCATTAAAAAGTTAGGAAATACAGAACTTGATTATGCCGAATAATTAGAGACAAACGTAGACTCATAAAGTTTAATTTAAATAATAATTATTACTTGTAACCAAAGGAAAAGTAGAAGATATGATTCTTTAACAACGATTTTACTTTGCACTTGCAGCATCCAGACAGAATTAAGAATTGACTTCACAGGAATTTTCAGGATACGAACAAGTTGTAGAATACCAAGGAGATAGAGATTACGAACGTACGTGTTTCTGGAACAAAGTTTCGTATACAGGACAGAGATATAGAGAGAAGTATAATGTACTCCTGAAAGTAAGCTGAAGTGAAAACATGTTACAGGGCCAAATTGGAAACAAAATATCAAAAGAACGGATACAAATAGCAAATCTTGTATAATTAGACGAGGAACGAGAATAACACAATATTATACAGAACTTGGAGGCTCAGACAAAGGAAACAACATTGATATTACAAAATGTCGAATATACAGAACACCGAAGAAGTATCGTACACAACGCAAGCGACAGACTGTGAAAAGAGATCTAAAAGATTTGTGTAAATATTGATTCCGTTGCCCTCATGTAAATGTACTGCAATGTAACATGTTCAGTTTTCTTCCCTTGAAATGGAAACGATGTGATAATATTTGTATTTTAAGCTACCATTCACAACTAATGATAAGGTAAAATGGATGTTTAGAACAATAATTGTGAAGATAAATGTATTGTTGTCAATGTTCCATCAAAACGAACATACACTGAAAAAAAACATTAATAAACAGTGGCATACAAACTATTGCGTCTGTAAGCATGTGGCTGCGTATACATATGTGTAGAAACCCTGTGAGTGATTATGTGTAAGCAAAAAATTCTTTTGCAAAAACAGTAAGTTATGATTTGGTGGAACTTATGAGTCATCCGCTCAACTTACGGAGTAAATCATGTCTGCATGACACTGTTTGTGCAACATATCATTCAAAATTGGTCTTCATTTCAAAAAACCAGTTTCTCTAATATATTGTACCTTAATTGTAGAAATAGTTCCCTAACCCAATAATTCCACCACACAAAATCGTATTGGTACTTTAGCAAGTGTGGAAAATCAACCTGTATAATGTACGATTCACATGTAATGAAAATAAACGAAATATTAGGTTGAAACGTAAAGCGTTGAAGTAGGAATTTAGAATGGCAACAGACATATTTATTTTCCTGTGTGTAGGATTTTAGTTATATAATATTAACATAGGATTCAACAGCAGTATTTAAATGTTATTCATTTATATATAAGTATAATAATATTGTGTAAATATTAGCAAGTATATAACTGACATTGTATAATATGTAAATGTGTACTTATGCAACCTATTGCACGTAATTAGGTGAAAGTTTAATACAAATCTGACTTAATCATGACGATCTTTTAATTCGAATGCGTGAAGAAGCTAGGTACATTAAATCGAGTTCAGCAATTAAAACTTATCAATAGTTAAGATTCTTGTTAAGTTAGGCCTAACGAAGTAAAGTGATACACGATTGTGTGAAGATTTGTGCAACCTGTTTCAAAATATACTTATATCACTGAAATGAATCATGAAATCAATCCAACTGGCCAAGAAAAGACCTCATAACTCTATATGTACAACTTTGTATACAAATTATGCATACAATCAGAAATAACACAAGGTGTACTTATGTTAACTATGTATTTAAGTGCATGTGTATATGTGTGTTTCTTGTTTGTGTTCGTCTATTCGTAAATAGTAAGGTATATGTTATACGTAATGTATGGTTGCGTAAACGCACGAGAGGTTACATGAACATTGAGCTAGTATTAGTAAATACAAGGGGAATATTTTAGATTATTGAAGATAGGAGAAGGAGCAGAAAGATTTTGATTTTCGTTGGATTTTATTTTTTGCGAGGCACAGAATCTCACCTGCTGCTTGTGTGCAGAGTAAAAGAAAAATGATACGGGGTGAGTCATCATTCGGTTCTATGGTCACCATCATTTTCAGATGTGGGCTTAATGTTGTAGAATGTCAAAGGAATGTTCTCTACTACCGACGATCCGGGTAAGTTGGGTGCAGATCTTGATGACGAAGCTGAGCCAGAACTCAGGAGATGTCTTGGAGATCCTTGCAATGCACGATATTTTGACGTCTCCAGTCTCTCCATTTCCTATCGTCATCATACGTATATCATTTTTCCTATTTTTTCTTTCGTTGTACAACCAATCAGAACCCTTGCATAGCTAAATACTCTAAAGTGACTTTGTAAGTTTATCTGCTTGTATTCTAAAATCCTACTAATTTACAGCTCTGTCTTGTTGTTATAGCCACTTCCGCCTAACTTGAAAAGCTATCGATGCCAAGTAAACAAATAGGTTATTGTACCAAATGCAGGTGCAAAGTTTCAATTACTAAGACTGTGTTTAAATTTGGCTAACAAAGTGGAAAACTCTTCTAGTAAGACTATTATATAGGTTTGCCTGCCTTGAATGCTAATTTTAATCAACGCTTTCCATTGAAACATGTAACCCTTGCAATCATTTTGCTGTTTTCATTTCTCCGAAAATGATTCACACAAACGTTAAAAGTTAAGAGAAAGTGTAAGCTTGTCCGACCTTTTCCATATTTTCCAGTACAGTGTCCATTCTCATAAAACGACATGAATGTAAAAAGCATATTGAAAGGTATTAGTCATAGAAGAGAAAGTTAAACGTTAAAAGAGCGCAAACATAGCAGATGCTTGTTATTAGCGGCATTAGAACCGGTATATAAAAATTTATTATTTTACAAAAACTATAACAATCGCAAGACTCCATGATATGGGAAAGTGTTAGAAAAAGGAAGTCTCAACTGCTACTATTCGCAATAATAATGGATAAAAATCACAAAGTGCAAAGAGCATTTATGTTTTTTTGAAGGAATGAATTCACTGTGAAAGTAGTATAATGTTAAATGCAAGTAGTAGAAGCTAAAGAAGAAAAAAATGTTCTTGTACAAAATTGAGACGATTTAACCAAGGAGTTGCTTATAGAAAATTCGAGTCACGAAAGTTTCCAATGTCTATTCGTAAACTTGTTACATTCTATTGAGTGTCGTTTAAACTGTTTGAGTTCGTCAAGCGTTTCTCTCGTTAGGGATTAGCAAGAATTTCATTAACTTCGAAGATAGTCAATACAATTTAACTGCCCGACTTGAACCGGAGTACTTCCATGGTCACAACAAGCATTGCCCAAAATTCCACAGATGTTTTTCCTAACATATTATAGGCATGGATTTATTACTAAAAAGGTGTAAACACGTCAATTACAGATACTAATGTGTGAGATCAAAAATTATTATTATTGTGACCTAAATAATCTATGACAAGCCAGACACATAAAACCGTGAATATTATCACATATGTGTTAAAGAAAGAGTTGCCTTTATAAAATTTATTTTCAGTGCGTGTGCGCCACAATACGCACAAAATTTGCATGAAACTAAAAATGCAACATAATTTAAGATTGGAGAGAGAGAGTGGAAAAGTAGAAGACAACATACATATGAACTGACAACATCTAACTCATTGAATTCAAAGTGTATAACCAGATGTAGTAACTAGTAAAGAACACTTTCAAGTAGTTATTCCCAGTTGTTTTTGTGTTTTCAACAAATCATCTACGTGTCAATCTACAGTGAAGTGCCACCGCACAAGTGTTTCAATAGCACAGCGACATGGAAGATCAGAAATATAGACATGAATCCAAAGAATCGATGAAGTAAATACGCATAGCACACACATAGAATACAGAGAAAGTGCACTGGGTGAAGACATAGCCTGTATGTAGGCTTTAGACATCCTCTGAGTGCACAGAGGGCACAGACTGATGTCTAAAATTTTAAGAAAAGCAGTGTGCACATTGAAAGGTTTTGTGTGTGTGTGGAAAATAAAGGTTTTTTTGTACGTAAAATAAGGGCCTCTCTCTCCGTGAAGATTACTCTTTCAAAAACTGAAAAAACAGTACCGTATTTATTCGGACGTTATTTCTATGATACAGGGGAAAATGACGGCTTTACCGATTTTCGAGATTTCGTTGAGCTGTTTAAAACAATGTATAAGAATCTCTGCAAAGTAAACAAAACTAATATTCAACGGAAAGACAGTGCTTAACATGGACGATTTAACAAGTGGTACGTATGTCGCAGGGGACAACAAGGGGATACAGGAAACATGAAACTTCTGCGTACATATGAAATAACTTGCAGTGGATGCACAAAAATTGTCCATGAACAAAATATATGTAATTCATGGAAAACATGACTCCCAGTGCGAAGATCACAATGACAAAACGAACACATGTGTGTAGGTATAAACAACGACCTGTAATTACTGATAAAAGCCTGAAAACAACTACCTACACCTTGATTAAAAACGATACTACAACATATTTGTAGTTCTTTGAGACAAAATTAGATCAGGTTCTGCATTCCCTCCACAATAGCTAGCTTAAAGATACAACTACATATATTCTTATTATTAGTTTTAAGCCAAAATCGATCCTTAGATATATAACTCAGGTGCAACGTAACTGCTAACTAAACAGCCTGAGGTTAGTCTTTTGACTTTGTACTTGTTGGTACAACTATGTTGCTTGTATTTACAATAATAATACTTGTTTAAATACTGTATTCAAACGTCTCCGTTTTTATTATAACACAACGGCACTGCCTACACAAGACACAAGATGTATTCCATTAAAACAGTTTGCGACTATTATGATCGTAGTAGAGATGTTAGTTTGAGGACAAAGCTTAATCGAAATTTACAAAGTGGAAATTTGTCAAGTACAAATAGAATAGAAAACGATTCCCATATAATCTGAAACTGCTTTCAATAAACGGAGGCAGTTGCTTTCACATAGAACTCTGAGTTGAGGTATTATACTACACTACCTTTGTAAAAACATTACCAGTGACCTCATCAATATTCCAGAATACGGAATCCTACAAGAAATCGAAATTACTTACCCTAGATAATTCATGCTTAAATTTTCTGGAGCCATTTATATCCACCAAGTTGCAGCCATCCCTTGATTTTATGAGCATTGTAGAGGAGAGACAGTGGATCAAAACTTCAAAACCGTGCATTGCGATTAGGTCTGAGTGTTTGCTGATGTTGGAGAAATCAATACTTGTCTTTGTATGTATGTACACGCTCTCAACTCTGCCTCGATTTACATATTACTTGTGCCTGAATTGTTTAATACAACACTACCTCAGGATAAAAACCTGGGTTTTGTATAGGCTTGTTACCATGTTGAATATCTCCGACCTGGTTCTGACAACTTTTAAATAATAACCAACATTACAAAGTTTAAATTTTGAAACGCTTTAAAAATTATTTAAAAATCACAATAAACTTAAGATCCAACTCGGAAATCTTCGTAAGTCTATACACAAGAAACCAAGTTGTGATTGTAAATCAACGCAGAACGTCGGCTAGATTGGTTTAAGGAAATGCAGATGATTCAAGATAAGGATAACTAAAGGACTAAAAGAGGGAATATTCCTGCCATTAGCATTAGTACTTTGTGGCTACAAATGGGTGTGAAAACAATTCGCCCAGTGACAATTAACACTTTCAAGTATCTAAACAGGTACATTACACAGTTGTTGATCGGATGTTAGTGATTATAACACTACAAAATAAATACACTCGTGAAGAATCTGCACAAAAACTAATTGCATAGCTATATTTGTTAAAAACGTTGAGATTCAAAAAATGGACAGAAAACAGATTGATGTCCACTCTGCCGCGGCCATTATAAGCAGCACTTTACGCGAACTTAAGTTGAAACGGATTACACAAAACGGAAACTACGGTTGTTGTTAGTATGGTAAAAGTATAAAATAATAAGTAATCACAATAATGAGACAGCTTAATAAGAAACGAAACAGTTTCACGACAATTGAACAATATTAACTGGCATTGTAGTTTGTGACGTGAGGTAAAACGGTTTAACAATTAATACGCAACTACAGTTTGGGTGTAAAGTAAGTATATTATTTTTAACGTTGATCATACGAAACGAAACTTTCGGTGCATTATTAAAAATGATTGCGCCGCGGAAGTGTTTAGGTTTAATATACTCATACATATTGTAGTATAGATGGAGCATAGTTATGAATCACAAATTGTGGTTACATAAAAACTACGTTTCTCCATCGTACCAACCATGAAGTTAGTTCAAGCCAACAACAAAAGATCAAAACTTCAAAATGACTACTGTTAAAGCTTAAATGTATGCGTTTTACACAAAATTCGCACGTTTAACTTATAAATAGATACGTTTAATACGTAAATATATACGTGCAAAACGTAAACAGATGTGTTTAACATGTAAATTAATACGTTTAGCACAAAACTTGTCAGGGATGAATGATCATAAGCTTTATTGTTGTAGTCAATTTCTTAGTTCTAATTACTCTTGTACTCATGTTACCTGTGAGACTTTGAAGTCGTTCCAGGAAAATTGACATTTAATTGTACACAAGCAAATTACGGAAGCGAAAAGCGAATATAGAATAATATATCAGCAAAATTATATTTAAATACAGATTACCTTACACATGAGCATTTTCCAGTAAGCAAGAGATTAAAATTTCCTTCGTCAGTAGCTCTTTTGTTCCTTAGTAAGTAATTACCAATTATAGTAACTAGGTAAATCAAAAAAGCAAGCTGATGACATGCTAGCTATTGCAAGAGAATTGGGGTGTTACGGGAGTAATTGATTGAGCTTTGTTTAGTTAATCACAACATGGTTGCGAGAGCCAAGCGAAGGAAGCATATCAGTCAACAATAACGCATAATTTACAAGGTGCATATTGAGCAAGTTTTGTCAGAAGCAACGTGACTTGGCCAGTGTTAAGTTCCCACAGCTTTGCTCAGTTAGCGTGGGATCCAGCAGAGTCACTTCGATCAGCGTTAAATCCAGCAAATGCTTTATTGGCACATTTACTACCAAAGCAATTTAATATTTTGGAATGTAAGTGAAAAGCTGTGAGACATGCACATGCATACATTTAACGTAAAAAGCATTCTCATGCACTGAACAATCTAGAAGTCAAACAAAAGCACAATTCGAATCTCCTCCGAAAATTCGGAGAAGACCTGAATGTCATGCCGTGGAACCTTAAAAATTTCATTCCCATTCCAAAGAAGAAGTATAAAGGGAAGCATCGAAGCGAACAAGCCACTTACATGAGAAATTATTAAGCTGTAACATTTTCCAAAGATAAATCATGCCCGTGCTTTAACATTACGTTCATTCACACTTGGTTGAGCTCAATTTTTCTATGAATTCATTTCCAGTCATCGTTCACATATATGTATCTTGCCTGTTTTGTCAATTAAAAAGTCAGCTATATCTTTCTCCTTCTTGAACATACGAATCTGAACAAGTGGAACGAATTCGTAATAGTCTAGAACGATCAAAATTTCGTGACCATAAAATAGTGTAATGTGAAAAAATTCAATATAGAGTAGTGCAAGTGAAAGTGGAATATTTTTACTTTGTTTCCCATTAGTGTTTTGATCGACAAGAAATTTAGCTACTCCCGGAAGATTCGTGGGTCACGAAAAGCATTTGTCTGATGTAGTATTTAAACTATTTGTGATCGTCCAACTAATAAAATGTTGCTAAACACCCTGTGAGAGTTCATGCTCTTACTTATGAGTTTTGTGCGTTATACCATTTAGAAACGTGATAAGTGAAATGTTGGAGATAATAAAAATAAGCGGCATCTCAAAAAAATTAGTTTTACAGATAAAACATTGTTTTCTTTCCGAAAGTGGCAATTTTGTAAAAAGTGAGATATAGCAGTAGTTAATAAAAACAAGTAGACAAAATTAAACTAGAATCACTTAAAATATAGTAGTCATTGTATATAAAACACCTACACTGCTCCCTGACTCTTTTAAATATTGTCCCTACATGTGTGTTCATTTGAAATTAGCTTAGATTTGGTACGTACATAGAACAAGGGAGCTACCTTGTGTGTGCAATAGCAACAATCCGCATCAGTCGTTATCTCTCCTTTTTTCTCAAATTTCCGATCTTTTCTCATGTGCTCCTAGGGAAAGCATAAAACATTCTCTAGCTGCATTCCGAATTTCAATTCAATTGACAACAGGAGTCAATTCCGTTCTCACTGCACTACGCTAAAATGAAAAAAATTATTCAACTACAAGTCATTATTTACAGTCAACTTCAACCAACCGAAGATGAAGAGAGATCCACAGAGTTGTTTTTATAGTTTTTCTATATCAAAAAATTAGTTACGAACATTAAACAAAAAAGTAGTTCAAAATCAAAAGAACAAACAAATTATTTAAAAAATTAGTACTTTCTGTGCAAGTTCGCGTCAACATCTAATAGGACTCAACTAGGGGAAGTAAAATACTACATTGGTTTAAAGTTTTTCTAATTTTCATAGCATCATCATCAGTTTACAAGTCATAAGTTTCGTCTATGCACAACAAACGTGCACAGTACGCAAAAACGACTTACATAGGGTATCTTGCTAAATGGACTGGAAATACAGGATAAATGTGACAGGGTTACTATTAATTCTATTTTGTACGCTATATTTTAAAACTTACGAGATACTTTTTCAAACAGGGAGCTAAGCTACGAGGGAATTATCTTTGGGGCATTCGATGCAAGGAGTAGCAATAAGTGTATCAACATGACCAGCAAAAGTTTGAATTTGTTCGTGAAATATGCATTATTGCTTTTCAAGATTAAATTTTTGTGAGTAAAGACAATATTCAATCATACGATTATAAGATTAGAAAAAAATAAATACAAAAAATCATTCCCACATATGAAATTTTTTAGTACACTGCGTAAATCCAAAAAGTTGTAAGGGTTCTTAAGAATTTTTAATATTGGTGAAAATCAAGAAAATCTAAATAAATGGTTGCAATATTCGCACTAATTACTAACAGATGCAAGTGATGTTGATACACACAGACTGTTTTAATAATAATAATTAAGAAAAGCAGGGTAAGTGATGTTGGACAAATTGAAATTAATGAAAGAACGAGAACACAAGGCTTTTACAATTACGGTAGAAATACTTTTGCGGCTACGACTAAATCTCTGATCATCATCCAACTGTCTTCATTAGCATTTCGGGATCTGCGAAAGTACTTCTTTGATTCCAGGGGAGGGAATTAAGACAGTTGAGTGATAATGAATCGGGCTAGAAAAGTTTAGATAGTTTTGCAGCACTCATTTAAATATGATTTAGTTTTCTGTCGTTCTCAATTTCTTTGCGATTCCCAGTCATAAGTTCTTTGAGCTTAGCTCTTTCTCGCAAAGAGAAGGAATAATATCCTCGCCGTCTTCTTTCAAGCTATCAAAAGAACTTTTCTGTGGGATTGTCAAAGGTTTATTGACGTGAAAATCCGCTCAACTGGACTTGAACGACAAATTTTTATCCGCAATGAGGCATAAAATTGAGAACGGCAGAGTTTATGTTACAACTATATAAAGTACTGAAGCTTGTACAAAAAGTCAAGTCAATAATGCGTCACCTTGCTGGAAGTCCAAGTTGGAACTTGGAGAAGTGGAGTGTTCTTTGCGCTTCTTGGTCAATATTAAATATTACATAAATTATATGCATATACATACAGAAATTAGAATAATTGCTAAATATTAAAATGCTAATATTTTACAACTAATTCAAAGAGAATAAAACTAAGAGAGGTTCAGCACTTCACATCACATATTTTTAAGATTATGCCAATCTTCCACGTAGCCTCTGGAATGCTTTTAATACAGCGAGATATAAAAAATGAAAAGCATAATATTAATGATGTAATTAAAATAGTTTGTTTGAAATATTATTAAATAGCTTAGCTCTCACGAACTATTATTTTTAACTGTAGCATTAAATTCCAATGGAACCAGCAATACTGATAAAGCGAAATGCTGTCGTTTGAAAATATAGATATTTATAATTATAAGTAGCTTTGTATAAGTTTTAGGAGTATTAATTCAGAAGCTTCAGTCAAGTTAAAAAATTATTATTATTATTATTGTTAATTATTCAAGATCAAACATATTGGTTATATTAAAGAACAGATACGACGGATTACCCTATTAATTGAGAATGAACATTGTTCGTAATGAAAGTAACTATTGCTAATTAAAGCAGCTAACTTGAAAAAACAGAATCTGAACGGAGAAACAGATAAAGAAGAGCTAGAGTTCATTTTGAAAGTTTTAAGCATTTACTCTTGAGCTGAAGAAATGGCATCGGAGAGAACATAAGCCGGTAAGTTATGATTAGAAGAAAATACTGAATCTATCCGAGTTCTATATTTGTATATGTAGGTACAGGTATACATATGAAAAATATAATGCACATAACTACTGACATATGACTAAAAGCAACTCACCGAGTATTGAATAATAAGAGATTATGATATAATTATACATAGACAGTAGCATGAATGCAGTAATACAACAAGATTTACACTGTAGATATAAGAGATGATTGCTGACATAACATATACAAATATGAGAATGATTTTCCCAAACATGTAATATGTAGTAATCGTCAGATGCAATGAAAAAAGACATGAAAAATAATCAAAGTATTACACTTACAGACTCAGCAGGGTTGGAGGGGCCTGGTGAGTGTCTCACAACTTCACGGTAATCTCCTGGATCATAGGCAGTCACGTCTAGGAGTTGTGGTGAAGCTACTGCCCCACCTGGAGCATTGCCAGACTTGGACGATTTTCTTCTATTCCTTGTCATGTACATGTGGTCGTAATTTTTGTAACACCCAGTTCCCGTTGTCGTCGGCTTATTCCTATCGTCACCATCCAGGCTATTCGCATCTGCTTGAGACATGTTGTGTCCTAGAGTTTGTCATCAATCTATTGTTCATTGTATTGTACTTTTTCAGTGTGCTGATAGTCAAGAATAACATTTACTAATAATAAACATAATGAAATAACTAATGAAAATAAGATAAATTACTAGACTATGTACTAAAATACTAAACTTATATTGACGAGAACGTAATTAAATCAAGATAAATTATAATCTCAAAGCAACTCGACCATGAACCAAGTCTGCATGCAATCAACCACGACGACGACGTCAATACAGACTTCACGACGATTTAGTACTTGGACCACAACATACATAAATTGACATCACTTGACAAAAATCCAACGCAAGTTAATAAGTTTAAGACTAAAAATTATTACACTGTGAATTAATTTTTAATTGTACACCAATATTTTGTTTTATTATTTTAAGAAGCGTAAGCCACTCAAGACAAAACGATATAGGAGAGATAGAAGGAGGAAGGAGCTAGTGCTACGAAAGCGTTCAAGCTGCGGCAGAAAGCGCTTCTAGCCTATCTAATTTTCTCTACAGTTATTTGCCTACCTAGTACTTTTCTACAGTCTTTTGCCGAATATTTTTGCTACACATTTATATCGTCTATCTAAACATTTTCTACTTTAGTTAAGTCTACCTTTTTCCTGTACCTTAATCTTTCTATTCTACTGTCTTTGTCAGCTATAAATTTACTTTACTGTTTCTACCTCCACTTAAAATTACTCAATACTTGCTGCAATGCACGAATTTTTTTGTTACAGAATTTACATCTAATTTTGAAACTTTCTAAATACTTGTTTAAGATATTGGAAGTTACTCTATATATAGGAATTACTGGAGCTAATACTGTTGGTGAAATTTGGGATTCTCAGTGCTTGATTAATCTCTCAGAAAGTTGACTAAGCATTGCAAAGTTCACAAAACTACAGACTTGCCTGCCTTCATTAACTGCCTATTTTCCTCCTGACAGTGCAAGAGACAGATTTTGATTCAAGGGCAATTAATTGGTCTTCTATGAACTGATTTTCCAAATACCTAAATAGGGAAAAACGAAGGATATTAACGAACTACCAAGAAAGTCATCATTCCTGATAGTAGTTTATTCCTAAAAGAGATAATGACTGGGCCTGCTCAAAAGAATTCATCTCTCATTTCTTCTAATAAGTATTGTATTAAGTTATTCTAATAAGTTTTGTATTAAGTTATTCTAATGAGTTTTCAAGAAATAAAGTTATAGCTTTTTGTTTAGACTTAATGAGAAATCACTTTTTCATTACCTAGACCTAATTTACTTAACTTGAAAATAGTGCCTTCAAAGCAACACACTATATTGCTAACTTCGATCGCTCAAGCATGCTGTTGATCACAGCGTTTTGCCTCATCTAAATTAAGTGAAAGTTTTAATCTTTTGGGAGAACGATGCTCTAATGTGAAAGGGATATTGCCCCGTTATTCTTAGAATTCTTCCAGGATATAAGTCATTACGTAGCTCTTGAGAGTTCAGATACTTCAGTGAGTTCCTGACTTGTAGATTTCTTCGTATTTGCAGTCGGATTTTGTTTCCTGTGAGTTCCCCAAGGTATTCGGTTCTACACGTCGGGCGCTAAGGTAAGAATAATGTTCCTACAATCATGCTTTGAAGAAAAAACTACTATACGGAGACTAAAGATTCAAGAAATCAACATTTGTTCAGTGTTATCTTACTTCTGCTCTCAACCCAATATTAGATACACCATCATGTGTATAAATATTGACCATCAAGGGTGCAGAAATAGCTACGTTGAATACAACATCAACATGGCATGTAAAGTAACCTTTAAACAACTATGCATATAAATGTTCACTAAGCATATTTAACGCAAATCGAAAGTGGGCTAGACTATGAACTTTGCAAAGACAAGAATGATACGTATGTTCTAACGCACGTCACTTTCCCAAACATTGAAAGCATGATTGCCACATGTCCAAACATTATATAGATTTGTGGCAACTACATATGTCCCATTATTAAAATTGTGGACGGTGACGTTACTTGTACAAGTTATACACGTTACAAATGCTCTATTTATAAACTTGAATGCTGCAAAATGTATAAGTGGTCATCCCGTGATGTCAAAAATGACGAGGATAATAATTTCGTAACCCGCAGAATCTGGGGACCGAGGTAATAGACATACTTATAAATTTGCTTGCCACCATGTTTCACCGTATTCGATAACATTATTAAGATTAAGGACTCGTTTGTTGTTGACATATAACGACATTTATTGAGTTCAGTGTCAATGTACATTCATGGGCTGTGGGTAGTATAGTCGTCGTTGGGACCTGAATGAGGTCTTCGGGCACATGTTACCGCACAGACCGCATGTTGGACGTCATGATATGCAGGCTGTAGTACTCTCCACAACTCCAAATCCGGTAGCCCTGCTTGGATTTTGAATAGCAACGTTACACATTCAACAAAAGGTACGAGACCATATAGCAACCGAATACCTGTACCTATATAACAAAGGCGTACAATGTAAGACTGTTTATATGTAACTTCTCCGTACTCCAAAAACTGCAACCAAGAGTTTACAATTTGCGTGTTTATACACGCAAATTGTATCCGAACCCGGAGCGGGGATAGCTGGTGGAATAATAAGATTAAAGTTGAAATCTTGCCCGCGCACAGGTATGTGGATACTAGTCAGTTACGCTGTTTCGGTTCAGAACACCGAGGCTAGGCCGTGTGCATGACACCGGTGAATGTATGAGCATGTGATTAGGACGAGAGATTTACGTAATTTTATTACATGATATTAAAATAAGCTATAAAGGTCAGTAAGGAAAGAGCTACGCTAGCTGATTTATCCAACGTGGGTATTATTAAGCTTATTCTGTGACCCTAACTTCCATCTCCTCCAATCACAACTCATTTTTCATTCATTTGTTTGCACACAATTACGAAATTCGATTTATGTGATACGCTTAAATTCTAGCCTAGTTTTCATTGTTTTAAGTGGAATTGTTGCTTGCAGGATCTATATGTATGTGTTCCCGGTAGTGAAGCCATTGTAATCATGTAGCTACTGTACATAACTATATAAGTACTTAATGTAACTCTTACGAGTACCTACTAAAAAGATGTTCAAACACGAGCGAGAACATACAGAATATATAATAATATGACATGGGAATAGAAACTGAGGGGAAAATGATTCTGGATGTAGTAGAAAGGAGCGCAGGATCTGTTCATTCACCGCACAATGGTGTTCTTTCGCCATAGAATCTATTTAGTCATACGATACAGTTAGATATTTGCGCAATCGTGTTGTATATACACCATTGACATTAGTGTGCTTAAAATTATTCTTGCGTATGTATGGTTTTCTGGTGGAGGTAGATTGAGCTGAAGTACATGTGGACGTTGTATATAAGTACTACATCTATACTTCTGGTCTAACCTAAGGGAAAGGAATGACGTTCCTTTGGAGAAGGAAAAGTTACGCTATATGACGTATGCTTTAATACACTTACTTAATATTATTATTACTTGTGCGTGTGCTCAAGGTTTACGTTGCTGATCGTATTCCTTAATGCGCCCTAGTACACCTCGTTATTCAACAAAAATGTTTGTGTTCTGCAGGGTTTCTATATGCTATAGGCGTGAAATATTAAATCGAGAATGACGAACTATGCCCTTCGTGACCTCCATCTTCTGTGTACAAGCGGACTCTGAACCCTTTTGTACTATAGTTCCCCAAAGCTTATACAAAACCGCCCATGCATAATGTAATTTCAGTAGAACGTTAGTTCATCTTTTGAATCATTAAAAAGCTCCAATGAGTAGTTCGAATCCGCATGCCAAGTCCGCGTTATTTCAGTTCCTTTTAATATCACCTAAGTGTGTCATAACGCTTTCCTTTCTTTTTCTTTACTCGTCGCTAAGTCTCCATAACTGTCTGACTCCTTATAAACATTTATCGGCCTCATTCGATTAGACACCGGAAACCAAAACTGTGGGAATCTAAACTAAAGGTGATTTACACGTTCTTGGTTTTGACCAAAAACATGTTTCTAACAGCCAAATATAATTGCCAATTCTCCCTAACCTACAAAATTCCTCCAATCACACATAATTTGCATGCTTCGTAAAAAATACCACAACATTAATACTCATATCACTAAAATTTCTAATTTATTCTATCAGAACTGATATGTAGCCTAATAATTTATTCCAGTTACCCAGGAATCCTACTCTCCAGTTCCTCAAACATCGTTACATTAATTTGGCGCAAGTTTTAAAACCTAAAAATCCAACCATAGATATAATATATGTTGTTCTGTTTTTCTTGGTAAGCGCATTCGATCCATTTGGGCAGCAATGACATTTAACTTCTGTAAAAGGGGGTATGATTTCTAAATTATGTTTCCATTCGCAGAAATAATGCGTCTATTAAGCAGATAGGGGAAACCGACAATGAAGGGGTTACACATTCCATGCTGTAGTGGCATGGTTATCAGGGGAATGCCTACTATTAGTCATTTCTGAGGTTATGACCTAAGGCACTTGGTTTTTCTATAATCGTGGATGGAATTTATAATTGAAATAATTTCGAAGTACGTTCTTCCTCTGAATGGATACTATTTTTATACTCATTTGATTGTTGGTTAACATGCGTTTTGTAAATGCCAATTGTTTTCACCCTTGTTCGCAGAGGGATTGCTACAGATTCAAAGAGCAGCGAGTCATTTATTTTTAAAGTATACCGTTACTTTTACATCCAGGTAGTTTATGTTTAGATTGGAGTAGTGAAAGAGCTACTAACGACAGTTTTGAATCTTTAGGTCTGACGTGCAACATCACTTATGCGTCAATGTTGCGTTATGCTCATTTTTAGTACTCACATATATCTTGAAGCTATGCTCAGTTTATGGATAATGTCCTTGCGATATGCCCAATTGCAGTGTAAACAGATTGCGTTATGCTCAGTTTCAGTATAACCTAATATCTTTGCCTATCTTCTTGGCATATTTTCCAATTAAGTATGGAATTGCGAATTTCCCATTTGAAGAATTTACAGAATAGCGATATGCTCTAAAATCGTTATGGCGTTGTGCTTAGTTTTAGTACAAGCAACGTTTCGTTGTGATTTGCTTGCTTGATTTGAAACAACATATTTTTCTAGCATACGACTCTTTTATACTACAAAAGCAATATACGTATCTGTAGGAAAGACCAGTTCATCCCTGCAAACCGAGTTTGGATGTTGCACGTTTAGGGTTTTTACGACAGCTTTCAGGTTATTACTAATAATAATGACATTAAAACTCTCAAATACGCTTTGCTTGGTCTATAATGGTGGCCATAACTTTGGCGAAGTGACTATACCTAGGATAAGATAGTATTACGCTTCTCCGCTACCTAAATAATGATTAATTCAGCCTTATCGAATGTTGCTAAAACTTTGAGCGTCAGTTTCCGAAACAAGTATAGCAGACACCAACTGACGGGGAAATTAATGAGTGTAAGCATAACTGATGGAGTTATTATGTTGATGGAAACAGATTATTATGAGACTTCGCCAGCTATTTACCTTTGTCTATAAATGTTTAGACTTGTTACATGTTCTTTTATGTGGGCTCTCTACGTATATATATATGCTTAAATGTTTAGACTCTGTATACACTTAAATGAATCAAGATTTCTCATTTTCAAGCAGCATGGAGAAAGGATTCATGGATACTGCATTGGATACCATCAACACAGAGGAGCCATGAATTCCTCATTTCCAGAGCACAGGGAAGTGAATCTTGGGTTCCTGGTATCCTTGGAGCATAGAGGAATCATGATACTTCATTTCTACCTCACAGAGAAGAATCAAGCATTCATCATACAGAAGAATGAAGAACGAAATATCATACACTTACTGAAGCAACATATGGTATCTGACACAGTTTCCAAACTCGGGCAGGAATAACTCTGCTGGGGAGTTCCTGTCATTAATATCCATGAAACATTATTACAGCAAAACAGCGCTAAAAGTAATCTCACAATGGCAATCTTATTTCTACTTTAGACTTTGCTAGTATTTTAACTACGAAGGAAAACAAAATCCGACGGCGTACGGCAGTCTGTGGAACTCAACTGGAGTAAGAAGGCTGAAAGTGTAAAATCATTGTTTTTAAACTCTGTTTTGAGCTAGAAATATGCCGAAACAGAAAATCTCAGACGAAAACCAAGAGGTTGCTGGTACAATTAAAGTTCCCAAATAACTCTTCTTACCTCAACGACTGATCATCAAGGGGTTTTTACATCTGCATAGATGGACAGGAATATTAGAGTTATTTTGTTGCAGAAAAGTTATAACTTTATGAAAGTATTAGTTTGAAAAATTTACAATTAATTTAACAAATTATTAACTTGTTGTTGGTAAGTGTGTTACTGTATTAATATGAAAAGAAATGATGTAATGGGATCTGGAAACTTATATCGAAATGATTAGCTAAAAAATGTATCTAAAATTGTATTTTGACAAATGATTATTTAAAAATGTTTTCTTCTTCAGATAATGACTACCTGTATTTCCTTACTAACGCGCAAATAATTGAGCAGCGTTAAATTGTTTCAAACAAAATTTGTGTTGTGTTTGTACAAAAATTATAGCTGGCTGTGTGCAATCGTGGGACAAAAGAGAATACAAATTTAATTTAGAAAAAGTTTAAATTGTTTTAAGTGATGATATAAAATGTGTGAGAGTTATGAAAGATCAACAAAAATTTCCGGAGTATCATGCTAAATATTTACAAAAACAGGAACTAAAGAAATCTGCATTTTCTATCGGTAGTGTGCTCAGCATTGTAAAGTGAATTTAAACTTGTAGGGTAGATATGTGTAAACAAATGATTCTGGAATTAAAATAAATTGCTCCGGAATGTACGAAAAGCGAAATATTGATGGAAATTGAAAAAAAGTATAGTAGAAGATAGTGAAAGGAATAAATGATGATGATAGGGAGTAAAAATGGCGATGGCAATGTATAATAAATGCAAAAAATATAATTATATAGTTTATCGTAAAATGTACTTAATGATGAAAGTCTAGATAAGAATGGAAAAACCCTGAATAGGTAATTAAAAAGTTGTTAGAGAAGTGAATTCTTGATCAAAGGTTGTTAAAAGTATATACGGCTATCACGTTTATATATAGCTTTTGATTATAGTAACTATTTATAAATATTTATAAGAGCATGATAGATACAAAGTGATATAGGCAAAACTCTGTGAAGTACAAGAGAAATTGGTGAAATAACATTGACCCACTCGCCTGTATCGACAATGACATCGATCAGGTCCATACTTTTGGCGAAGGCATCGCGAAGGTTGACATGACGGAATGAGACAATGGAGCCCTCTCGCTTAGCACGCTCGAGCGCCTCACGTCGCTTGAGCGCTTTCTCCCTCCGCATCTGATTCTTGTAAAACTCAGCAAAATTGTTGACAATGATGGGAATAGGCAGTGCAATGACCAAAACCCCGCATACACAACAAACACTTCCTATCACTTTCCCTATCGCTGTTGACGGGTACATGTCTCCGTAGCCCACCGTCGTCATCGTGATCACAGCCCACCAGAATGTCACAGGAATGCTCGCGAATTGAGGATTCTCCTCTCTCTCGGCAAAGTAGGCCAAGGATGAGAAGATGAGGACACCCATGGCGAGGAAGAGCATGAGAAGACCCAGTTCTTTGTACGAATTCCTTAGAGTAAAACCCAGGCTCTGGAGTCCTGTGGAATGTCGAGCCAATTTGAAAATCCTTAAAATTCTCATGATTCGGAACACTTGGACAATACGACGGACGTCAGCAAATTGATCAGAGGCGCCCCCATGAACTTTCTTTGACTCTAACAGGAATATTGAAATGTAATATGGTAGAATGGCCAATAAGTCTATATTGTTTAGCCCTCCTTGCAGAAATTTACATTTGTTGGGGGAGGCAGCAAGTCGAAGGACGTACTCAAGAGTGAACCATGTTATACACACCTCTTCCACTAAAGCCAAATAATGATTTTCAACTGGGATCATATCGTCATGTGTACTTGTTGCATTCATCCCCTGTGAAATTATCCCCTTTTCCGTTCGATTGTTTGGGTCACATACGGATATATTATCACTGATACACTGGAATTCCATCATTTCTGGGATTGTATTTAAAGTCAGGGCTATTGTAGACATGACTATAAAAAGAATCGAAACCACTGCCACCACCTATAAATCACATGGCATCAAACATTCATCAGCAAACACCTTTCTAAACAATAAGGGTCCACAACGCACAGCACTTTTGCGAGAGAATAAGCGGCTCCTCCGATGACACATTTCATTATTTTTTCCCATTTTATTACAAACTCCTCTATTCACCCCCACCCACCCAAACCTTGTTACACCTTTGGTCATTGTACTGGTCACTGTACTTGTCAACTTTACATATTTTTTACCTGATTTTTCTTACATACTCGTTTTACCTCAAGTGTATTGACATTTGTCTTTACACTTTTGTTTCTATACTCTCATATGACCGAAGATAAAGGAAGAGAAAGGGTATTGTTGTGAAAAACCAAAGAAAGGAGGAAACGTTAAAGGAGAGATAGTATAGTCGTGCAATTTATCTACTGTAGTAATGATAAAATTCCGTAATCCAAACTAGAACGATGTAAGAATTTGCTGGAAATCGTTTCTCATACAGAGATAATTGTACTAAATAAAGCAAAAATAGCTATTTTACATGATGTATGCATGGTTGAATGGTGATCTAAATTATTTAAAGTAGCAAGTAAAACGTTGTCTACGAATTCATCGCACTAAATACCTACAGATTTTTGCGGAATAAAGTAATAATAATCAAATATTGCTGTGAGGAAGTTTTGTGAATGCCAGTAAATATTTATGCTGAGAGAGTTGAAGAGTTGTTGCATCATAATAAAATAGCCAATTGTATAGCATATATCGGAATAGCTACGCGAAGAAAGTCGTGCCAAATGCATAGCTATATATTTACTACATGCTAATATAGAAATATTTCTAAACCATAATGCCAAACCAACTGAACAATATAACAATCAGAACGGAATGGGAAATCATAAATACTGTAATATGTTCTTGCAATTTACTATTTCTATCAAATTTGTTTTCAGGTTCAAAAGCTATAGTTTGCATGATGTTACTTTGGTATTGTACTACTACTATTTATGTATGCTATGTGTGGTACAATCTGATAGTTGTAGAATTTCATTGCAGTATTTACTCTATTGCTCTAAATTGTCTGCAAGTTGTCGTAAAAGTTACTACTTGGAGTGTAATACGACATAGGGTCAGGAGCCAAGGTAAAGTAAATAGCCGTATCAATCTTCTACTGCTAACTCTTTTGTGACTAACAATACGAGTCAGAGAAAGGGAGAGCAAATCTACAAATTTTAGAAGTTATAAATTCTGGCACCGAATAAAGAGAGAGAAAGAAAATATAGATATATTTTGTGCGTTCAAAGATCCCAGTATTGTGATGTTCATGTACAAAATAGCATCATAAATGCAATTCAAAATCGAATTGTGCTTCTTTTTTTATTTTTTTTTATTTTACTAAAAGCAATTATTAAAGTTGCAAATTCATCGAATTAAAATATAAAATACATAAATGCAAAAGAAAAGGGCAAATTTTGATAAAAGAAAAAATCCGAAGTGATTACTTTAAATGTAAAATCGGTGATGAATGCAGTTAAAATGTCAATTCGTACAATGATTGCAGCATATTTACAATACTATCAAATTTCAAACCAGAGATCAAGAAAAAGCAATAATAATGTTACAGAAATGTTAGCTGGTCCATGTGTTCAGAAATTTAATTAGGAAAGAGATTACATCAAGGGTAATGAATGTGCTCAAGTCCAGAGTGCATAAACCTTGAAATGGCGTTAGTCTACGAGTTAACATTCAAATATCTGCTGCTACGACATAGTAGGTTACAGTGTGTGAGGCAGATCAGAAAGAGAGTGACAGGAAGAGAAAGTTTAACATGATTAAGTGTAATTAATTTACACAGTCAATTTTGACTACACAGGAGTCCAAATTAGTTCCAAACATGACCGGGCGCGGTGCAAGAACTACTAGAAGGTTGATTAAACTTGTATAATAAGCGTAAATACAGAACTTTTATTAATCCAACTCAAAGCCGAGGTGCATGCAGATGTTTTCAAGCAAAAACATAGGTAGAACAAGTGGGGATACACGTGGAGAACGATATAGACTCAAGGTAAATGCAGCTACGGAGTTCATACAAGGATTATTGTATAATTCGTGTAATAAAGTACTTATTAGTCCATGACACAATTTATAGTTTTAAATTCAAACTTTAAGATACGGAGAGTTAAATTGTGGATACGGAAAAATTGAAATTGAGAGCACTGTAAGATTTAAGTTGTAGGTTAAAAATATTGAAATTGTTGCCACATAAAATAATTATTGTAGTTACATAGAGTAATTACATTATATTGCTCATAATTTAAAACATGTGATATTAGGCTAACAAATCCATTTCGAAGGGGTTAGAATAAAAATTTACAAGCTCAACTACAGTTTAATCTGATAAACTTGAAGATGTGTATCAACTCAAAGCCTGAGTATTTCTTTAGTTGAAGGTGTAGATTCAGGGAAATACATAAAACAAAAAAATAAAATAAAAAATTGAAAATACTAAGGACTTGAGAAGAATAAACAGTGCAATAGATTTGAGTTTGTGGAAAATTCTTCTAGTCCACCGGACAAATTTGTAAACATTCACAACCATCTGAGTTTGGTATACAACTGTCTACTTTTGTATATAAACTGATGCCACCCAACATCGTAAGGGTTCTGCAACCACGAGAGTATATTTAGTGTACTTGTTAAAAATCCAAGCGCTGTAAACGTCGAGCTACATTCGCATTGACAGGAAACGTTATTATATACGAAAACATTGTTATAAGGTTCATATACAAATAAAACGTACTTAAACGTGAAAACAGTCTGATACATAGGGAAAATATTCGCAGTCTTAACGTTTCCATATAGAAAACAACAACTACCAACAAAATTACTTGATGGTTTTAGCGCTTGTAGGAGTAACCGACTAGTATCGAAATTAAATACATACTAGGAAAACTAATTTCTACGGTATTACAGTGTCCTACTGCTACTCATATGCACAAAGGTATACTGTACCAAAAGAGGGAAACGATGCCGACAAACATGATCACAAAGGGATTAAAATACACGCTAGGATTAATAGTATCAGCATTTTAGTTGGCTGGAGATTTGTATTGTAGACACAACGCAACTATATAGTTTACATGACAGCAATGATCTAAGCCAGAAACGAAGGGAATTGGATGGTTATATACTATAGTATGAAAGGTTATGCAAATGGTTCAAGCCAGCAGGGAATCATAACATGTCGTTTCATTTGAAGAGAGTCAAATGACTATTCAATAAGGATTTCATTACAGACTCCAACTACGATTCCAATATTATCGACGTCAAGAATTAATTCTAGCTTGATACACACGCACACACAGCAGTCCTGTGCTCCTGAGTCCTATTCTAGAGTCATTATTGTAGATAGGCACACATGAGACAAACCACCGTGGTTCATAAAAACAGCCACACTCCCAATACATAAAAGTCATACAAAGATAGATAAACAGTCACAAGAAAGCAATCAAACATCAAGTTTAATACACTAGAGATCGGAAGGTATAGAAAAGATGGTAGAAAAGAGACAGCGAAAGAAGGAAAGCTTATAATATTGTATCGGTGAAAGCAATGTTTGAAGTAGTTTCTAACGACTCATATAGTTTTCAACACACTCCACCACATGTACTCTTGTCATATCAACTATTTTAATACAAAATTATTTAACTGTAATTGAGTTACGCCATAGATCCCTTGGCAAGTTTAATAAATACTCATCTAACTTAACTCTTGGCTTCCGCAAAAAGAAGTATGAATAAAATAGAATTTTTGCTTTACAGTAGTAGTTCAACATTTTTGCTTTCAATCAAAATTAAAGAAACAAACCTTTGTAATAAAAAACAATGAACTAAATTGATCATTACTTTGCAAGCAAAAATTGTTAATCCATAAACAAGATTTCATGTTTCGGTTTTATAGCATTTGTTACTTCCATAGTACATACCTCAAAATAGAAGGCTAAATAAACCACTTGCAAGAAAATTGATTGCACAATAAACTGCTTGCGTAAAATTCAGAATTGTGTTACATCATCCAGACTCGTCCATGTATTTGTCCTGCCATTTGTTGTTGCCAAAACGAGTTGGCATATTCGATACTTGGAGCATGTCGGCCCATACAATATTACTACATGGTACTGTTACCTACAGAAATTACATTTATGCAGCAGAGTACATGTTAACACCGTAGTAGCAGGTGCAGTGTATAGGTATGTCTCGTTGTGTGGACAACTATATGGACGGAAGAAGACGAAACTGTAAATACGCCTTAAGTAATATTACTCTAAGTATGTATTTGTATTACATAATATGTACAGACAGGACCGAATGCGAAAAGCACATAAAATAGCTGGGTTCAGATATACGCACGTGTACATGGGTCGAGACATTATGCAGGCATTGTACCCGTAGGTCTGTGTTCCGTGAAATTAACTAATAATATATAGATAAGGAGCTACTAGCTCTAATAAGTTGTAATAATTATTATACGGAATAATACTAAATAAATGTACTCCATAGGAATTCAAAGGGAGTGTCTACACTTACAATAATAATACTTGTGTGTATCAATGCGAGTATATTCACAAAGGAGCAAAATGAGCTAAACGTTGGGAGGAATTAAATTCCCTTATATATATAGTTAATGATTAATCCAATACAAGGAAACTACGTCAAAATTTCATAGAACTTTATATATCGGACAACATGCTATAGGTTACTGTAAATACTTAAAAACGGGTAATATAACCGGAGCTACTATTTAATTACTACGGGTACATTTGGTATGTTTTAAAAAATGGAGAGGAATTTTATCAGAATACCAGGAGAAATGAGAAAAATAACTTCATAATAAGAATCCTGAAGTGAGAGTACATAAGACATACAGGTTTTTCCTACAAGAATCGTCGTGTAAATGGAATAGCCTAGGAACGCGAATTTGTTGGATGCTCTTTCGTACACCCCATTTCCTGCCGTTCAGAAGGGGATAAGAAAGAGGTGTTCCACCATGATGATTCCATAGAGTCTACGGCATCATCATATAAAACCGGTGTATCACCCCATCCTCTGCCTACCATAATGCAATTATTCCTTTACGGCACTATGGTTATAGGCAAGGACTAAAAAAATCATGCAGTCTCCATGGTTAGTCAAGTGAGAGTAACTTGTGTGTCAACACTTGAAACTTCTCAAAAGTGAATAAGGAATGGGAGAAAGAGACGGAGAGATTCAGCAAAGAGAGGGAGGAAGAAGAAGAAGAAAGAGGAGCCCAGCTCATCTATTATGCACATGAGAGTTCCATGTGGAGAGTCAAAGAAAGGTATGAATTTTTACTTGCAATAGTGTTCTTTCCTTCTGTTTCTGGTTTTGAAACTACTAGATTTTACCGTGTTATAGGATTTTCACTCTTAAAGCTGTATAGTTTCTATATAGTTTAAGTCCCAATAACCGTGCAACTACACACGATACTGTTTTCCTTTACATCGCTTCACTTCTTGCTAACCAAATTACTTGATTTCTCTCAACTTTCTATATACAGAAGCAAAAACTCTTTGTAGAGCTTTCAGCAAGGATCTTTACTAATTGTTTACAATTGACTTGAAAGATGAACAATTAGGAACTCTCTGTTGAACTTAATAAGAATTTTGTGTAAAGGCACTATAACTTTGCACATAATGTAGCATTGTCATTTTGTACTTTTGCTTTAAAATTATTATTATTTTGTATAATTTTATGTCAAAGTTCTTATTTTGTAGCATCTAAAAAGTGAAAGTCTAGTTCCTTGATCTTTTTATAATCTTTGACAGCTAAAATTGTTCAATTTGATTTAGATACTGGGTTATATCCTAAAGAACTTCATATTTTTAGTTAAGTATTTCCTTTTTATATGTTGTCGCCATTAAATTTAGTATGGCATAGCTGCTACAAATTGAACATCAGGCACTGATGTAGTATGCATCAAATTTAAGGTGAGGGTGTATTTAAAATAGAGTTTTAGGCAAGAACTTCAGCCTTGAAACCAAGCAAGTAGTTGCAAGAGATGATGAATAAGGTTTACTATAAGGAGAGGGAACAATGAGTGTCAAATGGCGCATATAAATGTCACATCAGGAGCGACAGGGAAGACTGAGGGAAGGTGAAAGAGAGACTGATCCCAAACGACTAACGGCAGGTAATGAGGAGTCGATGAGTGTTTTATAGAGAGGGAAGATAAAAGTCTCTATAAAACGCAAGAGCAGAGTATGACAATGGCTGATCGTTGCACAAAAGCCTTTTCCCATCATTATCAAGTTTTTTTCAAAAGTTAGAGACATAGTAGCTGCCAATAGTTTTTGTCTAAAAATACACACGCAACATGTAAGAAATCTTTACATAAATATAATGAACATCAGACATGACATTGAAATACATATTTTTATATCATAAGTATAGAGTAAATGAAAACTTCATAAATTTGTAGATATATAACTATATTTAAATAGTGAATATATCGCTCCAATCTGGGTCATCAATTTCGCCTCACAGCTATAAAATTAGAAGGTACTAATATATTAAGGATTTTGTATATGTAAAGTGGTGGTATAGAGAAGGACAATCAGCAGCAGCGACAGCAGACGGCGATGAGAGAGACAGTGAGACCTTCAACTTGTCATCAATGCGACATTAATTATTTTAACTCATTAAATTGTAGATACATAGAGAGGTAAGAAACAGGAACCCATCATGTTGTACATGTGAATAAGAAGAAGGGAGAGACATTTAAGAAAAAAATAGAATGGAAACAGTAAAGGAAACAAAAGCGGATGGTACGTACACTTAATCACATATGCCATGTCACTATTTTCCTATGTATCTAATCACTACCTGCACGGTAATATGTCGAGTTTGTCTTTTCCTTTAAAAACTGAAACTAATCCTGCATTTTTTAAATTAACTGCAGTAGATTCTGAATGTTTACATGTAGTAAAATATCAGTTATAATTCCCGGAAGAAAAACTCTAATTTACAAAGAAATATTGATTTTAAAGTGTACTAAATATGACGTTCATGAGGAAGAAATCTGTTGGGATAATATTTGAATTGGAAAAAATCAACTAGGAAGCTCCAAAGTATCGAGCGTTCTGACGGCTATTTACTAAAAACTTCCACTAATATATAAGATTAGTGTTGGTAATTCGGAGAACTAATGTTAGTGTAAGTATAATTGTCAGACGTTGTTAAATGTATTATTAGTTTATATATTAATAATATAGACTATGTATGTGGGTTAAAAAAGAGAAGGTTAGAGGTGCAAATAGAAAAGAGATGGCACACTTGAAAAATTTATGACACATATGAACTTACGATATCACTTCGGATAAGGAAATGCCTATAAAGAAGATAAGCTTTACTTTATGGCTAGAGCTGTATGAGTACAACGAATAGATATTATATACTTAGCTGCTATAAGAAAGTAAGAAAAGAAGAAGGAATCTTGAATAATATGGAACCCCACACATGTGGTTAGCAAAAAATAGTTCGAAAAGTAACACTAGCCTTTAGTTTTATGCTGCCAGAAATAGTGTTCACATAATATAGATGATAGTTTTATAGGAGAAATATACAGAATAAGAAGAAAGATAGAAAGGAAGTAAGAGAAGAAGAGAAATGAAACTGAGTCAAACGATAAAAAAATAGAATTATATCTTATGGTGAGTCCTACTGGAAACAGTCTAGTTGATGGTAGGAGAATTGTCGCCTTAGATTCTCGTCATCACAGAAACACCACGGAGATCTGAGGCGATGGCAGTAAATAACATGTGTGCATCTTTTGGAATATATATTTCCCCGGAAATAATACAATGGCTACCTCCTAGTCCGATGGAAGAACATAACTTGCGCGCTCAAAGAAACATTTTTTACATTAATACAACGTTGTTCACCACCTATACAATAGCATTGGTATCTAAGCAGGAGCTGCATACTAATATAAGTATACCTAAATGTACATATTTAATAATATACCTATATGTATTATATTCATTACAATCCAAGCTCTGTTGGCACTCGGCCATACACTTCCTGCTAGCCTTAAAGGCTTAGGGTTAGCTGCTTTCTTGGTGCGTGAAAATATTTTATCAAATGCCGCTGTAGTAGTAGGTATGCTCAAATGGATTCCTATACATCGAGATTGCAATATATTCATATGTAAATTTCAGAATGACTTAGTCTAAAGAGACAAATGCGTTTAAAAATGCTTTTGACGTACTAAGCAAAAAATGGAAAAACTTGTGATGCCTCTGTACATTTTTATGCATTTCACTATACATTTTTCAAAACAAGATTTTACTGGACCTAACTGCGACGTGTCAGCATCTTGTTAGGCATACAATAGAAAGGCCAAGAGCAAGAAAATTATCACACAAGGGTGAAGACATCATAAGAATAACGTTCGAAGAGCCTTTGAGGACGAGAACATGAGAAACCAACAAGAAGCAATAGCTTCAGGAGCATACGAAGGGCTACAGAATGAGATGCTACTATGACCAACATGAAATGAAATACTTGAGTCCATCCAACGCAAATGAAGTGCATACAAGCGACAATTTTACGAAGCAACCTGCACAAGGCAATTCTTCTAACCAACACGAAGTATATGAGCTGTTCTTACCAAGACGACATAAAACTCAAATATGGAAATATCCTCTTACAAAAGACCAAGAACATGAGAGTATCTCACATGGAGCAAGCACATGACCTGGTCCTACAAATGTAAAGTACATGAGACGATCCTACAAATACTAAGCACATGAGAAAAATAAGTCCAATATAGGAGCCTGGAAGGAGCAGGACCATAAGACCTACGAGAACCAAGAGCTTTAAGAAATAGTCTGAGAAAAGCCTACGAGGGTCTAATCTGGAGTAAAATTATATTTTTGTCGTTACTTGTGTATGAATGTAATACGTCTGGAAGCTTTAAGTGATATCATGAACGTAGATCGTAATGTGAGCATGATCTCAAGAAGCAAAAACACATTCACTCACTCTTGCCCATTCACATCTGCATCCGAAAATCATTTGCTCCGGGAATTCCATCAAACACACACACGTTGAGCCTGTCTTTAGGGAGAATAGACTCGGGGCTTCTCTTGCAATGGCCGTCTTATACAACAAAGGAAAGTATAGCTCTTGAACTCTATATAGGAATTTGCGTTCCCCTTTAGAAAACAACACTTTTGGCTCTTGTTGAATATCCCATCCATCCAAATCCTTATTTCCCATCTTCCCTTTATGCTACCTCTGTCCTGTCCCATAACAATAACAAGCCGCTCCGGCTCTATTTCATTCTTGTATATTTCTCCCAAGGTTTTGTTTCTCTTTCCTTCACCAAAACAGCATATTTGCACACAAGAAATCCAACGTGATATAAAGAGAAAGTTAGGTTCAAATACTCTATATATACAATAGTCGGTTCATAGGAGACGCAATGTTCGAGAAGCGTGTGCAACAAACGGAAGGAGAAAACGAAAAAATACAAGTGAATCACCAACTGCCCACTACTTTCTCCTCCCTCTTCTCATACCCAGAGCTCATTATCAAGAGAGATACGGCATATGAGGTACTGCGGAGGGAAAGTGTGTTTGTTTTGCAGTTGAGAGAGAGCAAGAGAGCCAAAAATGTCGGCAACTGAGAAGAAGGAATCCCCAACTACCGTCCACACTCCTATTCTCAAGTAAATTGAGAATTATAGCCACAACTTTCCTCAACCTTTCCATCCTCAGGACGTAATACTTTTTTCAAAAGTGAAGGCAGAAGAAACTCAATTGTGTACATGTCCCCACATCATGTTGAATGCTCGTGGAAAATTTTGCACTCCTTTCATACACACCCTGCTACGTTTTTGTGCCTTACTTTAGCTCTAAATATTTTGCTTGATACGCGGAATGCCACTAGTACAGGCTTTTAGTGTGAACTGTGAAGCCAACTTGCTGTTTGTCTTTCCAAACATTTCTGTATATTTATAGCTCAAGCAAGCTTAATTTTTTCACCGTTCTCGACCTAGGTCTATTCACAGCCGTATATAGCAAAGCTACTTTCGTTCGTTGGGTTTTTGCACCATCCATTGCTTTAACATCTTTGTTACTGCATCATTCCTTCCTTCCTATTACTTCCTCACTATTCTGCACCCGCCTACACTTTATGTGCTTTGAAGGGAACTATATTCGACTTTTCTACGTTCTAAATCTCTTTAAACCTTCCAGCTATGTATGCAATTTGTATAACACACCCCTTCTATTAACTTTCTATTCCGCCATATGAACCCAATATGGTTATTATGTTTATTAACCTTACATAACTGCATCTGTACTAAGATCTATACGCCGTATCTTATTACTTATATAGTTTGTATGTTTTAGAGCCTCATTGCGAGTATAAAGGTTAAAGGAATTTTCAATGGAGTACACTATTAAACATTTTATTTTGCTTCATTTTCCACACTTTTTAACTTAGAGCAGTCCGCCTCTACAATTAGCTAGGATTTCCAGCATCCCATGCCCATGTCTACATCTTTTTAAATGGCACACATTGCTGTCTTCTCTACTCGTTTCTGTAATTACCCAACGCTATTCCACGGTGTTTTCTCAGCTAGTGTTCAAGATGTAATAGCAAGCTTCAGAATCAACTTGGTATACTGCTGAAATTACCTATTATAATGCAGAACGAACTTATTCTATTTTCTATATTTAGTCGGACAAACCAAAAAAGGAGCTTATATGGTTGATTTTCTGATAATATCTGTATAAGCTACTTTTCTAGTTTTTCCGACGATTTGTAGAGGTAAGTTGTTACATTTGTATAACTCACTTATTATCTCTAAATACCTAACTTGTTATGCAGTGAAACGAACTTATGGATGAATCCCACTACTAAAAAGACACCCTACAGACGGAGCTACTTCCCTTAGGAAAGTATAGGCCAACCTTGCGAATGTAAACCTTTCCTACCTTGTGTGCCTCCAAATGAAAGTCTGTACTATAGATGGTAGAGAACTGTAACTCGTACGCACTGAAAAATGCCTCGAACACTCGGAGTAACATTGACTAACTTGCACAATTGCAAATTAGCCTAATGCTCTAAGCCTTAGAAAAAGTAACCATTTATCTCCAGCCTTATATCATTCATGTAGGCATGTACTTAGTGCAAATAGCAAAAATTCCCTGGAGTACTTAAAAGAAATGCCATGTGGAGAAAAGGAAATAGAAACAGGTTTACTAGTTTTTAGGAGCACGAAGCATTATTTCTGACTCAAGTATTTCTTTCTGGCAATAATGATTGCTTTGCAAAAGCCTTAGTGTGCTATGCAATAATATATACTCGGGCTCAAAAGATTATTTTTACTGTTGCTCGTTCAAGCTACCACAATATCTAGACAAAAAGAGAGGTTTCATTGACTAGAATATATATTTCCTTGGACTATATATTAGAGGAAATGGAATATACATTTCTCATCTCCATCATACTCTCCACGACCATATGACGCTTTAGTTGAGTATACGATGAGGAATGATTTTTCCCTTTCAGCTCCACTGCCCTCGAATGTTCTTTGCTATTAATAATCCTTGTTTATATGTAATACTTGAGAATTAATTCATCGCATGCTTATGTTCTGATGAACGCTCCTTACACACAGGAAGAAATACATAAGTAATAAGAGCGAGTTGCATTCTGGGGGAGCCAACAGGCTATTTACAAGTATACAGAGTTAGTGTATTAAAGAGAATATTTGTGACAAATGCTGCGGCAACAACTAACTAAAAATATAAATTGCACTCAAAGATTTGCTCGCGTAGGAGGTTTCTCGTTTGAGACGCATTTCAGAGCAGTACCACGATATTACCTAGTACTGATGACTTGACTTCCCATTTCACCAAGTTTCAGAATGGAGGACCCGTACTCTAATAATCCTTATTACGATACCAATGGAGCTACAAAACGGGCAGAACTATGCCGACTGATATTTCTACTGAACTCAAGTCTACATTACATTGTCTAAGGCATAAAAAAAAGGCATGTCTACACTATAGTATTTACCAGTATGCACACTTTAGGCCAACACATCACCAACATTTATACTATATTCCTAACACACCAGCATGATTCCAGTATACACCAACGTGTACCTACTATATTTACGGTAGTATTCTACACTATACCCGTATATGTATGTCATGTACATACACCATATACGAGGTACACCAAGGACATGTGCGATATTCTATACATGTACTATAGTATAAGAAGTAGAATATGCACAGTATGCACGTAAATTAATGCTCTACAAACACCACAGTCAAGAGTTTACTTTATGATAATCATAATCATAATAATAGCTCGACGACAGACGAGATCCTGCCTATAATTACCACTACTAAGAATATTTCCACTGATTCCAAGCTGTCTATCTCTACCACAGCGTACACTGTTATAACACCATCCTATAACAATGTGCAATATTAAAGAAGGCCCACAATCCAGTATGGCTACAGAGTCTCCGAGCTACAATACTATAATACTACATTATAGTCGAACATAGAGGTTTTATTGCAGCTGTACTATTAATGCTTCCAAGTTTAAATGGAGGCCTAGAACCAACAGACTATACAATTTGCCAAGTACTGATTCGACTATGTTTGGTTATGGAATAAAACAGCTACAGCTAGCCTTTAGTTTCTACATTGTCCTATAAGATTCATGAATTATGTACCGGACCAACTTTAAAATTAAACTCATATTCAATGCACTAACAGCTAATAAGTTTAGAATTCCGTAACCAATTATAATAAGAAATAAAAATTCAAGGTTATAAACGAAAGGGGAGATTTGAATTCAAAAATATTGTTAGAACTCCAACAATAAAGAACAGATGATGAAATGTGAAGTAGTACAGATGTCCACGCTTATTACTGTCGCTTTTACATATACGCAGAGATTCAAACACAGGAGGATTAAAGGATTTCAGGCTTATCGTGCTGCATCTGGTATGCATTAAGATACAGGGAGATAATCGGTATGTAAAATGTAGATATTAGGAGTATGTACCCTAGCACAAAAACATTGTATTGGTTTGTGGAACCGATAAAAATGAATGTGGAGGATATTTCGTGGATATTCAACAGAGCTGAATAACGAAAAAAGTAGAACAAGAAGAAAAGGGTAAAGAGAGGTAAGATGATCATGATGAAGACCAAGAATAAAGAGAAGTATACTATGTTGTATGTATATTAGTCGATTGTACTGGAAGTATAAAGATGAATAAGAAAAAAGGTATACATAGAGAAAATAGTAGTTGGAATCTATGAACATGTATATGTACATATACGTAGTGGGTTTTAACTATTGATTTGAATTGATATTAAAGTTATTTGATAAAATGGGAATGAGCTAGAGGAGCGGAAAAAGAAATGGAAACGGCATAGAAAATTGGAAGTAATGAACTTACTCTGGCTGGAAAAGAAGAAGTGGGTTTCTCTAAGAGATCCCATACATATTTTTTATACTTAGCACAGGAACCATCACCGAAATCCTCCTCGTCCCGTTGTCGTAACGACTCGGCCTCCTTTCTCATCTCCTCGTAAACGTGCTCTTTCCTTTGATGATATTTGTGCTGGCAGCAAGATTCCAAATAAAGCTCATCAATGCCCCAGTACTCAAGATCCTCGGAGAAGGCTAGGACACACATCTCATCCACCAGATGAAGTTTACCCGTCCGATAAAAATTCAGAATTGAGCTGAAGGATTTGGGATGCCGGTCAAAGAAATATTCGTTGTCAACGAGGGAGTAGTCATCACACATTTCCATGATAGCCTCATGAGTGTTACACTCTCGAAGTTGTCCGAGACGGGTATGAGGAAGTCGGTCCAAGGTCTTCCACAGCACTTCGTGCTTTACTCCGCCAACATTGAGCGTTACTCTTCGATTGAGTGCCTTACTCCTCATTATCATGAAAGGTTCGGGTGGGACGGAGGCAATGGATCGGGACGGACGACGACCACCAGCCACAATCAAATCACCTTCAAAATCTACATCGCCTCTGGCAGACGATGACTGCTGCCTATCCGAGCTGTCGTCGTCTTCTTCCATCTGCATTGAAAAAAGTTACAATTCAATTATTAGTAACATGAAATCATTTATGCCACATTTCAAATGTAAAATACAACAATTCAAATTTAATTTAAATTGACAATGCCCCTACTACTCATAGAAGACCTAGCATCAACAATGGATACAGACAGTTTCCACTTGAAAATAGGTGCGCAATTAGCGAGGAGAGTGTGTTGGTCCCCGATTCGTATGTATTTTTAAGGCCAATTGCGCAAAGATCACCACAACAATCATCCATTAACGCCAGTCAAGAAGAAAACACATTCTATACTGTCTCTCACTATATAAACGAGTAAACCACTATCCCAAAAGTCTAAGACACGTGCACGTAAGCACACAAATTCGACAAAAAGTAGTATTAGAGTAGGAGAAAGCACTGTTATATAATTTGAAACTCAAAAACATTTTTTATTCCTACATTTACTATGAATTCCCACATCTAAATGTCAGTTTCCACCCTAAAAGAGTAGCATGATGCAAGAATGCACATGAAGATTAAATTCTTATCTACCTGAGCTATAAACGTTGCTCTATTATAAGGTACGCTCTTAGGCCCATTGTAGTCATGCATGCAAACCCAGTGATACAAATTGAAGCGTATCTGCTAGTCATGACCGTATTCGCAAGTCTTGAGGGCGAATTCGAATCCAGATTTTCCAACATCCCATTCTGCGGCAAGATATTTTTACATCATATTCCGAGTTAAATTTGTGTATACAAGTTTTGACTTCTCGTTGTCTTGCCCAGCCGTTTACTTCCTTATTCAGTGTATAATAATAGAATATGTTCAAAGACTGCATGAATACACACGGAAATATACCTCAAAAGTGCCATACGTAGGCACTTATTCCTTCCAGATTTTCTTGTATTCATTCTCTTGCTCGGGCTTTTTTGAACTATATATTTCAGTTTTAAAGTATAATGCGCAACTTATGCGCAAGGCCAGTATTTACAAAGCGAAAATTTTTCACAAATCGAACTTGTATGTACCACATGAACACGATAGTTGCTCTGCAAGTATCAAGAACTTCTGCGGAGGCAACTTTCTTTTTACAGCTTCTGCCAACGGGTTATAGTTTGGAGATGAGGGAAAGTGCAAGAGAAACATTGAACAGCATCTAGGTTCCTATCTATGGATTTTGTATACTTTGAACAGCTTCGATGTTCCCATATTGAGTTTCAATGTTCCATTTTGTACTCCGAACACTTTCAACGTTCCAATCTTATGCTGCTGTACATTGAGCATTTTTAATTTTCCCATTTCATGTTATACACGAGAATTTTCAACGTTCCCATCTCATGTTGTAGCTCAACATTTTCAACTTTTTCTATCGTATGTAGTACAGTAACAGCCTCGACGTTTCCAATCTTCTACACTGAACAGCTTCAAAGTTATCTGATGATGTACGTATATTGCAAACAGTTTCTAGGTTCCTATCTTCTAGGTAACGTACATTCTAAACACTTGAGGGTTTATATCTCTTACTATTGTACATGGAATCATGTTCCGAAAAGCATTTCATGCAACTTGTACTATAGCGTCAAGCGCTTTCCTCAAACGTACTACCAATACAAGCTGTACATGTCCTAAAGGACTCTGTAGGTCCCAAAGTATTCTGGCACACCACTTATTTTTACAATTTTTCACGTACATGCAGTACAAGAGGAAGAAACTTTTTCAAAAACCCTTGATTTCATTCCATATCCCTTTACAACAACTCCATTATATTTTTGCAGTACGTTTTCACATTGAGATACTCGCAATTTTTGTTGTAGTAAGGATAACTGTGATAACAGTCTGGAGTATATACAAACATTGAGCACATATACCTGAATTTGTCTGTAAGTACAGATAATTATCTTTAAGCACATTTGTATGTGAACAATAATATTGATTACAATATAAGGCATGGAGTGCGGATCTTGTGAATTGTCAATATATGTACATAGCTGCAGTGACTATTAAAAGGCGGAACATGGAAGAAGCTTACATCTCGGATCCATACATGCTTATGTACGTTTGCTTAACACTAGTTCATGCAAATTTGCTACTATTCATACAGAGCCCCGCACGCCCAGTCAGAAAGATTGCAAGTAGTAAGAATAATGAGAGAAAGTGTGTAAAAGAGAGTCGTCTGGGAGAGCGCTATACTACATGTAGTTACGCCACGCTTGAACAAAGTGTACTTGGGCACTTCTGTATAAAAGGACGAAAAAGAAGAATTTACCGACAAATAAAAACTTCACGCATACACGCAAAGTCTCCAACCATAGTGGAATATCAATGTCTGCTTTATACACACGTCGCTCTTGCTATATAGGGACCTTCCACGTACAGCAGCGTATTTGCAATCTAAACACAGTATGTAGTATATTAGTAATATACACTGCACCATAGCAACGAATATACTTCTGCTGGTAGCAATGCGCTTAATACAACATTGCAACCTACGTACAATAGAATGTATTACAGCAGTAAAGAGTAGCAATCTAGCAGGCTTATATCAATCCTAGCATACAGAAGTATAATAGCAATTCTGTAGCATACAGCAGTATAATAGCATCAACATTTTGCAAGGCGTATAACGTAGAGTGAGCTAACGATTCCCGGTAAGTGTCTCTCTGTATAATCTTTTTTCTTGGGAACGAACCTGGCTCATTTTCCCTCCAGCCATATACCTATCGATCTAAAATTCCCTTCTTTTCCTTTCTCCTAACTCACCCATTTAACCACAAAGACTTTATAAAATCACTCCGAATTTTTCTATTTTTTGCTCCATTCTTATATTATTCTAAGGATGTCGGCAGGATAGGCTTTGTATTGGATTTTCTGATGTAAGCACCAGAAATGTAAAGGGATGGTGGACAAGTTGTCTAGCTTTAGCTACAGTTTAACACGTTTGCACTGTTGAAAACACTTAGTACAGGAATAAAACTTGCGTATAAGGCAAGGCTACTTTATATAGTGAAATTGACGTGTAAATCATGCGTGTGTATATCATTGCTGTATATATTTACATACAACATTGTACGTTCAACTGATACCAAGTGTTTAGCACTTTCACTCGTCGCACTCATACACACAAACCAATATGGCGTAAGTGGAGCTACATGCGCTAATATAATCATATGCATAGTGTGTATAATCGGTGGGTGAAAAGCACATTTCGAAGTACTAATTGAATGATGAACACGTTTTTCCTGTGTAACAAGAAATTGAAAGGCAGCAAGCACCCCTTCCCCTTGTAAAAGTCTCTCACCGGAAAACTTAATGACGACTTCCGTGTTGAACATTCCATCCTATCTCTATGAAATTCTAGGATATAACTCTATCAAAAATATACACGTTTTCACTGTCTACCTCTTTAAACTGTCTATCCATTCCCCCTCCGCCCTATACACACACTTGGTGCTCTATACATTGTAACTTCCTCCTAATTCTCAACACATCAATCCTCATTTGTCACTTTTAAGGAAATTCGATCAAGTTCTTTAGTCGGCAGGGAAAATCACTTCATTCGCTATGGAAATGGAAAAAGCAGCGGCTGTGGGATTAACTGACGGGCGAAGGGAAGACTTGAGCGAGAGAGAAGAATGGGAGGAAGATAATAGGACAGAGTCTGGGGAAGCTTGGAAAAAATTATCGAACAAGAATGACAGCTGAAGAATGAGCTGGGAGCTTGGAGCAAATAGGAACATAGCCTTTGAAATATGAAACCACATTTTTGGGTGAGCGGTTGTATTTAAATGTTGTATAAACAACTTTCTAAAACTTGTACCCAACCTTCTAAACATACACACATAATATTCTAAACTCGAATGTAACATTATAAACTTTCACTCAGTAACATATAATCCTGCGTACAACATTATAAACTAGCTCACAGCGTTGTACGTTTGCACGCAGTTAAAAATACAAAAAACATTCAAAAAAGAATGTAGCACAGTATTTAAAACGAATATCAGTCCTGGGCATCTAGTACGTACAAAAGACAAAGATACAACAAGAATAAAAAATTGCATAAACTCGCATACAGAAAACTTTTGTTTGTTTTTGCGCTTTTTACGAACGACATCAAACAAGTAAGCGGTGTGGGAGAAGTAGAAAAAGGAGCTCAAGGAGCTTTTTGAGCTTCGCACGTAATTTTGTTTTTGTCAGCAGAACATCAAGAAATGTGAAAGGATTGCTTGGCTCCCAAGTTACCTCACTTTGGCGTCACATCCACTCTGTCTATACACATGGAAGGTATAAACAACTACTAAAGAGAGGAAGAGGGCAAATAAATGAGAGATGTGGAGTGGGCCAAACAGAGAGACAGAGTGAGAGAGAAAGTGAGAGTGAATGAGAGAGAGAGCAGAGAAGAACATAACGGGGAACGAAAGTAAGAGAAAGAGACTTGAGCCTGGCAAAGTCGATCGGTATGCGAAGCACTCAGACACAAGTTATTGGAACGAAAAAGGAGAGAAAAAGAGCATCTTTGAAAAACCAACGTTTGGAACACTGTGCTGCACAACTAGCCAGCAACGTTAGTAACACTAGAGCCACTCTAACTACTAGACCGTTGATGACTCAAGTAAAAACCCTACCGTCGATCAGGCAAAACAACGCAAGAGGACAAAGAAAGTCCGTAAAAACAATATATAAATTATCTGCACGAAAAAGTTTACTTTCAAAAAGTTTCCATCATTCCCTGTTTAGTATCTACTTCTTCGTTCTTCGTCGTCGTCTAACAAATCAAGGAGCACCATAGACGTAGCAATGCAGCACTTTCAAGAACTTTCTGCCTATTTCTGGAAATGTATTTTGATACATGTTGATTTTCTATGTTTTTGATGCTATTAGTATTGTTACAAAGCTCCAAAGTATTATTCGGCTACTTTTTCTTTTTGTTCGATGCTATCTCGAAACAAAAAGAATTGTTTCGACGAAATCAGCCAAGAACGTGCCGAAGAAACGGGGAATTTAAAATTAAAATAAGGAAACGTAATGCTTAGCAATTTCATTTATCTGCCGAGTTTCAAAGTTTGACTAGCTTGATTCATATCGGACACGTATAACTTTCCCGTTGGGATAACTCTGAAAGCAAGAAGGTAACCGAAGTCTGACATCCAAAATTAGCAAAGTCACCATCTAATATCTACTTCAACCTTAAAGATTATTGAGCAACATGAAAAACAGAGAGCTCCTGAAAGAAGCGAGAAATGACAGTGAAAGGAAGCAGAGGATTCCAGGGATTCTGGTTAAAAGCAATTTTTGCAATTAGCCGAAACAATAAGGCTAATCCTCTGTGTCATAATTTAATAGTCAGGAAGCTTAGCTTCCTAAAAAGTTTTTGCATGCAAATGGTTTTTCAAAAATTCAATTATTCACCAGGCTCTGAATAGTCAGTTTAGAGGAGCTTTAGTAGTTTCATAAATGTAGGCGAGGAAGGATATTGAGAGCGAGGTTGTCGTCGCAGTGGGAACAGAGGCCCAATTAAAAGGGAGTAATGTCAATAAAATTAGGAACATTCTGGACCTCATTTTCGGCATTAAAACTATAGAACAAGTCTTGTGAGCTTCTTTTTATTATCGAACAAACGTTCTAATAACAATTAACGTAGAGATTGCAACCGTAAATATTTTACAACGTTCATATCTATACACCAAAGACAGAGAGTTACATAGTGATTCTAATTATATCCACCTTTCTATAGTGCAGCAAGAGCTTTTTGATTACCAAACTGTCGTAGCAGCTTTCTCTATGTACAGCATTTCCAGCTTTTTCTCCATGTAATTCTCTATCCCGTCCATATAGCGTAGAACACAATGTGGGTATTTGAATTTAAGCGTTGTAAACCACGGTCTGCATATACCCGTACAACATTAGCATTGTTATAAGTAGTGTAAGCAAAAACCCGAACTTCCAAGTTTTTCAACCTATTTTATCTACATAACTGAGGTATTTAGCTCCGCCTGGATGGTGTCATAATGCCATAACCATTTAGGTCTAAAAACATGGATCGTCAGAAGAAATCCACCTGAAAATATTAACCAAAATAAAACTTAAGCTGAAAAATCCTTAGAGCGATACCATAATTCGCAGTTATCCTAAGCCTCCACTTTCCTCTGCTCTTGCCGCTGCTACTACCGCATGAACCAACTTCTCTCGTCCAAGGTGTTACATGTAACATGAGTGTAACTATAAGACCATTATTCTCTGGGCCCACGCACTTTTATTATCCTTCCTACGGAATTTTTCTCTCCACGTCTGGGTTACATGCTGGCACGAATATGTTTTAACGGAGATTTTAGAGGTCGTTTTAAAAAATGGTTGCGGCACATTCTAATTACGACCTTTGCTTTGCTTACAGTCTAAACCCGAGTTTAGCTCTCCGTGTGAAGACTAGTACATACAGGTACATTTTTACAACATTTGCACCAACTTGGTTTCACTTAATTTCTTTAATAGCAAGAATTCATTTATATGGACCTAGTAAATTCGTGATAATATAAATTGTGGATGGTAGGAATAATTAGGATTGTTCATTCTGCGGTTTTAATTTGTTGAACCAATTTGTAGAATCGTAATTCTATGGGACAGTTTGGAATTGTGCGTGGTACTGATTTCATTCCATCTCCGTCAGTACGAAATAACTAGGTTAGACCATGCCCTGTAGAAGCTTCCGTTGTACAGTGAGAAAGTGTCTGAGTATAGGAGAAGCCTTATGTACAAATTTAAGAGACGTCCGTATACAAGGTTAGGAGAAGACTAGTGTAGAATTTAAACTAGGGCTTGGAAATAAATTCAGACGAAGACTCTTTTGGAAATGTGGGCGATAGCTCTGTAGAAATATCCGGATCTCATTTCTGAAACTAATTTTCCTATAGGATAACCAATTGATTTGAGAGATTGGCCTTTGACAAAGAAGGGTGAAGCAAATCCATCATAGTAATTTCCTGTACTCCAAGTCCAAGTCAGTAATGTCTCTATGTTCGGAACACAAATGTATGTACGGTAATACACTATAGCATATTGTGTAAGAACTAAATGTTGGAATATATATAAGTATTGAATGAGTAAATGGTTAAAATCCAAAGGAATAAATGTGTTAGCAATAGAGACTTGAAGAATACCGACGGTGTTCCAGAAAAGTATTACTTGCGAGTTAGACTTGACTGTATGAGAACAAGTGAAAGGGAGAGAGGCAGGGAGAAAAATGAAAAGTGGCATCAAAGCAAAATATAAAGTAAAAGAGGAAGCGGATATTTCGTGTCTACTAGACTTTCATAAATATTAGAGAGGCATGATGGCAACACACCACATAGCTACTTATGCTGATTGGGAGAGGTTGGAAAGTGTTTGCTCCATCGATTTTGCCCTATCGATCATTTTAATCCAAGCTCATATATATGCGCTTTACGAGACGCCCCATTGTTCTTCATTCATATCCACTCCAACTTTAAGAGTCACCCGAATATTTTCAACATAAAAGTAAAACATCGGGGAGGTCGGCATTCTTTTTCCTCTTACCTACCTAGTGAGTGCTCAATGGTTGGCCTTAGACAAAATAAAACTTGATTCTTTCTCATGGCTTTGTATTCACAAAGCACAGGTTGCCAGGAATTTCCCTCTTTGTAACTATACACATCAAAATTCATACCTTTACTTACATCTAGCTTCTGAACATACATTCACTTCACCTTAACATTCATCCACAGCTATCTACATAAAACCATGAGCACAAATACAACCTTAAACATATTTTCCCGATACCTAGATATGCATATATAGCTCCAAAACACACATTTACAGCACCTAAACACACACCACATGTCTTCGAGAGAGCCCAAACTTACATGTAATTACCGAAACATACATATACCTCCAGCATTTGAGCTCACATGACTGAGAAATATTATACAGTGATACCACTGGGCGCCCATCGGAAGCATCAAAACATACAATATACTCAGCCCCGAAAAATTAATGTGCTCGATTCACACATGTTTCACTCCTCCATATAATTATGTGAAAACAACCAGCTTTGCCCGGTCTTATTGATGTTAACCTTAATTTTTTCAACCTTTGTGCATGTATTTACACCCGATTCCTCACATTTGCCATCGCTCCTGCAAATCAAATTTACTTCTACAAGTATTTCAATTTGTCATTTCGCTCCTAAAAATCTTATCTCAAAAGTAAATGCGCTACTACAGATATACCATGCAGAATGCTCTATGTTGGTGTGGTGCTCACAAACTGTCTATGCCACTGTGAGGAAATAACAGGGAGTATATTCATTATCACAGTGTTGTGCTTACTTGCAACTAACTAGCTTTTAACTTGTCATCCTTTCATTATATGAGCCTATCTGACAGGTGGAGTTTGTTTACCCAGCAACGTCAGATGCTTTCTATAATAAAGCACACAATGAAGTGCTGAATATTCTGGATATTTCAACATAAACGTAAAGTAGGTTTCAATATAAAATAGCATTGGTTACTTTCATTATGTCAAGTTTTAATAAGGTACGGAATATTAAACAGTTTGATTCTATAATCGCAAGTTTTAACTAGAAAGGAAATATTGGGACGGCCTCAAAACTTGTGGCTGACGCTTAATAGATAATAATAGTGGCTTCTATACTTAAATTAACCCGTTCACATGAAATGCTTTTAAAGGTACAATACAGCGTATATACCAATTGCATGCACAGAGTGGCTTGCGTGTGTTTTCTATCAAATTTGTACAGTGCTTATAAATTTTCTGATTTAAATTACATGCCTGGGTTACTACACGCATTGTATGACAAGAATCGTATTGCAAAAGTCATCCTCACGAACACACGCTTCTTTATTTACCACAAATATCAACTAATAATGAACTAACAATGTCGAATGTGTAACGGGAGCTAATACAGATTCTGCATGTATGGATACTGCTCAATAATTTTGAAGTAGTATGTTTGTCATCTAAGCCACAGATATGTTAAAATAATTTTAAATTAACCTTACAATGTACCAGAGCAAAGTGACTAAAATTATTGAAAACCTAAGGATGTTTTAGAATCTTGCACTCCATTATTGGAACATTCTGAGATATGTAACTATGCAGCATGAGTAACTCCTGGAAACTAATCATAAAATATGTCTAGCATGAGAACAACTCATGTGAAATTTGCTATTGTAAAAACTCGTTGGGTAAATGCTAGCAAATGTGGGATAATGTGAAATGAAAGTACAGGAATAATTCCATTTCCTACTAACTCGAGAATTTATTAGGAGATTTCTATAGTCTCCAGCACATTTAGAATATCAGCTTCATTAGTAAAGCCGTTGGATCTAGCCATTCATGGCGACATAAAGTTATAAAAAGAATGAATGCAAATCTCTTTGATGAAATCGGGCCCTGCAAATGCGTGCTTTAAAGAGCTTTTGGACTAGAAAAAATCAGCAAAAATGTTCTGGAAAGAAGATTTTACATTATAAAGTAGAACTGATGGAGCTAGGAATTAGAGGGATTAAGACGAAGAATGTCTTACATTGACGATGTCCCATTTAACGCCTTGGTACTGGGTTGCGTCCTGTAGCTGTAGCTGTGCCGCTGGATCGCCCAATTCCTGGTGGCGCTTGTCCATGGTTGGACTTCCAGACGCCATGCCTCTCTCTTTTTTATATAGAGTTTTTATTTATATATCCGAAGGTGCTCAGACTCTCCACAACTTATAGCAACAATGTCCTGCTCCTTTTGGTTCTTCTTCTGGCTGTATTCAAATTCTGGGTTTAGCATTTAAATAAATGAATATTCCACTTTCAGAATTTGTTAACTGCACTCCACCACTTTGAAGGATAGGACGACGACATCAGGTTCAAATCGAGGACGTCAAGTCGTGGACAGAAGTGGAGAAACTCTTTCGAATTGAACATGTCCGCACACTCACGACTACTCAACTCGTCCTTATCCAGTCGCACCATTCTTTATCATGTATCAATTTGTACCACTGTAATTGTATGCCTTAGCATCTAATACCAAAAAGACGAATTCAGCTTGACGTCTCAATCATTGGAACTCAAGCCGTCTGGTTGCAGAGGCAGCAGCAGTTAGTACAGGAAATATGTTGAGTAAATTGGCAAAACTTTTAATTACTACTGTCGTCGCAGGGAACTCATGTTCTCCTTTCGTAGGGTTAATATCACAAACTGTAATGATTATTTCGGGTAATAGCACTAGTGAGTAAAAAACCTGCACCAAGGGATCCTCCTTGACTACTACGAGCAACAACAGAAACTTATCCACCGAAGGTGATTGTAACAATAATGTTCTATCTCTTTTCAGAGTTATCACCAGCAGTCCTACGAACGATAAGGTTATAATAAACCTTGTCTTAATTAAGGTCTCAGTAGTTGTAGTCACCGTTTTGATATCCTCAGCGGATATGGACGTCTGTTGGGGGTAGGGTAGAGTGGTCGTCAATGGTAGAGCTGGAGCTATTTCACTGAGACAAGAACTTTCACACCCAACTGTTGTCCAAATGAGTGAGTAATAGTGAGTCTCATGAGAAGGAGTTGTTCGGATCTTCATCTTGAGCAAGCATAATTGTTCCTGTTGCAAGATGAGAGAACATCAACGGATTTTAGCACGGTTGACAGTCCCGAAAGGTGAAATCAAAAAAGCAAATCAGGCCTAATTAAAGCGTATGGACGAAAAATAAACACCGGGTGTTTTTTCTCTTCAACCCCCGGTTTGCAAGCGACAATTTTATTCAAATTTTGCTGCACTGGAATTATAAAATTCTACTCTCCAAATATTTTTGCTTGATATTTAGTTGTTCCAGTGTAATTTTGCAAAATATTTTGTTTTGTGGTTGTTGAGTTATTTTGCTTAAAGATTAATGTTCTAAAGATGTGTTGCTAGAATTGTTTGGATTCAGAGTTAATGCTGTAGAAATTTTGTGGTTCCAGAGTAATATTTAGCTTGAAATTTCGTTGTTTTGGTAGTCAAGAGACTTAATAGAAAAGTTGGTTGAGAAGCTGCTTTGATGTATAAAATTTGGTGTCTTCAAGACGGAAGAAAACTACTTTGAGGATGGAATCGGATAATAATGATAAGGTGGAGAAATTGGGGTACAACTTGTGCCCTACTACTTTCCTGTGAGAGTTGAGAGTTGCAGGATTTTACACTTCCTCCAGATATTCTCGTGTTCTCTGTTTCTCCAGTGATTCGAAAAATAAGAGCAAAGAGTACAATACAACAACAACAACAGCGCCAGGAGTTGAGATGATGATGATGTTCACACGATGAGGGATGTGTAGTAGTTGTTGTATAGCTGTAGTGGCTAAGAGAGGCAGAAGTCAACGAGAAATGCAATGCAGCTAAGTACAGCAGTAGCCATTCCTGAGTGAGAAAAAAACAAGAAAAAACGTTAATGCGCCAATTGGGTGTTCCTAATATTTTTGTCGATGTAAACATTTGTATAGGAGACGGGTGGTAATTTTATGACCATATGGAGGACGTTTTATTACCGCTCCTTGCTTTTAACACTTGAGAATTTTTACCTACAGTAGCTTAAACTTATTTTCTTAGCTATTTATATACTCCACGCTTTCATATGTAACTATAGGCTTTCTCCGTTTTCTTTATTATCTGTTAGTCAGCATCTCTTTTACCTTTATGGGACGTACACAGGTATACGGGAGCTCCTGAGAGTAAACCTTTTGCAAACATTTTTACTTTATTTTCTAAACCATCAAGTTTTTTCTGCATTTCGGCTCCGCTTTTATTACATTTTTTGTGTAACATCTCTCGTATTTTTTAACACTTCAACTCCCATGCTACTACACAAGTATAAAAACGCATGAATCTGGCGTCAAGAAAATTTAAATACTCCATTTAATTTTACTATATTCAAGCCTTGTTTTTACTATTAGTATTCAAACCTTTTTACTATATTCTATCCCTGTTTTTCGTATATTTCAAGACCTGCTTTACTATATTCAAGATCTGCTTTTACTCCATTCAAGCCATTTGTGTTTCATTCAAGTCCTTTTTTTACTAAATTGCCGACTTTCTTTTACAGTATTTAAGGCTTCCTTTCAAAACATGAGAACTTAATATAAGTAAATGCGGATACTGATTTTATGAGCGGAGATGCAAACTTGTATGATTTGCAAAACTCAGTGTATGAAGAAAGAAGGCAGTTCGAGAGCACAGAAATGCAGAAATTAATTCCCTGAAGCCATTACAAAAAATAAATTCCTACGCAAAAGAGGAAATAACTATATTCCAATATATTATGTTAGCACTCAAACCATGTACTTATTAGTTTCTGTTCACGATGTATTGTAACTTCTTTACATGGTATAATATAAAAATTTTTACTATTTCAACCTAGAAATACGACTGTTAAGAAGCAAGACGAAGAAAGCAAAAATACCACCGAATAAATACTCACGTTAGGACATGATCAATCTCTTTGAAATGTGGCCTGGAAAGGATGTCTAGGAAATAGCAAATAATTATAGATTTTCTTTTTACTGCTAAATTTGTCTCCCTTTTCAAACCAAATCATGGATAATTTCCTCCCTGTGTTCCGAGTTGTTGCTTTAGCTGGGAACAAACGAAGGGTGCACACTTAATGGGTTCACTAAAGTCGAGGAAAGCTTCTTGTTGTGTCCATAGTACTGGTGGCATATTGACCCATATTTCATAAAGTAACTATAGAATCCCTAGAATTTAATATTTGCGTTCTGGCTCAACAAATGGTCGAAAAAAACAAGAATGTAAGAGCACTGAACATAAAAAATCTGCGTTAAATAGGATAAAATATCCTCGGTTTGCAGTAAAAAATAGGTGGGGTAAAAAATGCTTGGAGTAAAAAACGGCTGAAGTGTTGACGAGCCTAAGTTAAATGATGAGGAAGAAAGTAGTAAACGAGGGGGTGAAAGTGATTTGGAAGTGAGATACAGTAACAAATAAAGTTTTGTATAATCCGTAGAAAAATATTATTCTATAGAACCTCAGCGTGGAGAACGAGGTGGAGTGGAAAAAAGAAACAGGGTTGAAGGAACAGGGAAGGTAAGAGTATATATTTTGGCAAACACACAAAAAAATATCCTGAGTCAATATATGAAGATGCAACAGGGAGAGAAGACGACTTCTAGTTGTTCAAGTTGCTTCACTGTATACTAAAAACCACAGTTGGTGGAGAGCAACACCTTTCTTTCTTATGCTCGCGTATGACACTGATGGAAGGAGACGGGTTGCCTTGCTACAACTTGTTCGTCTTGAACAGAGCTAATAGCACACTAGCCTGAACACTTAGGACGAAGACAGCTAGTATGACTAATATTCACCTTTAGCTGGAAAGATGATCAGTTGAATGACACCGAAGGATTTCAATCTTCATCACTTTTCTCTTTTGCCGTTCCCATCGAAAAGTCTACTCTCTAGCAGAGTCTCGTCGCCAACTCCAGTGAATATATAAAGAGTGAGTGAGAGAATGAGTGCACAAGATAGAGGAAGATCTACTTGTACTTTAAGTCTCTTTAGCCATGGAAGGAGCGAGCAAGCCAGAGAGCGAGCGAACGAACGAGCAAGGGAAGAAGGAGCCAGAGTGTGTATGTGTGTGTGTTTGAGAGACCTACAGATAGTATGTGTTTGTGTTTTAAGTTGCCTTGATGTGGGACACACGGAGGCAGGAGGACCAAATAACCAAGTGCTTATATGGTGGTTATATTGGTTGGTAACAGTTTTTTCCGAGTGGGACAGTCTAAAAAGTGTGTTACATGCAAGTAGAGGCTTGGCAAGGAAGCAAGCAAGAAAAAGGAAAACGAGGGGAGCAAGCAGTCATGCCGAGTCTCTTGCGCATTATGGTCTGGCCGATCAATAATACCCGGAGACGCCTTAACAATTGGATCGGACCCATAAGCGCAAGTTAGGGCATGGAACGAACCTTGGCTACTCGCTTCAGTCACACGCATGTACATACTCCACATACCCTACCTTACATACATCCACTCTCATACTTGCACACTTTCACCGTATTATCTTCAACCCTACACATACAGATGTATTTAATCTCTATACAATTCTGCACTATACTTGTATGCATGACAACTGACAACACGCCTGTACATATACTTATAAATATGACCGTACTAGTGAACCTATAGCCCTACACTTGCATAAACAGGATTGTAAATACACTTGTAATGCTATGTACGTATAAGCTTATGTCTCGCATTCTAGGTTTCTCAATACAGCACATAAACTTACTAGCTCTGTAACCCATAAAGGGGGAAAATCGGAAATGTAGAAGTGCTATGCCCACATACACAATCCTATGGGCAAATAACCTCACATTGCCTAAACTTTCTGAATGTAGTTCACGAAGCCATGGATATATGTACAAAGTAAGTATTACAAGTACAGCCAAGTACTCCCAAAGACAGAAAGAGAAGAAATACAACAAGGGAAACTAGGGTTAGAAAACTACAGCTCTCCTACTTATAGTCAGCCTCAGGGTTCTAGCATCTCTTCTAGTCATTTTTTACACAAAAACACATCATACTCCAGAATACTTCTGTACACACCAATGTGAAGAAAATGCGGGTATACAAACGACGATGAGGGTATATCAGTAGAGATATAAGGAAAATATAGTATACCCATGAAGATAAGACGACAAATGCCCATATAGTCATAAAGATGTCAAAGAAATTTCTATATTTACATACTACGGAGACACAAAACAAATTTCTGGAGTATATACAAAAATGAAATTTACAATATGAAATTTCTATAGATATACAAAGCATTCTTCAGTACAGTTACACAGCGGAAAGAGTAGAGGAGGACACATATTATGCTACATGTTCTTTTTCCTTGGTGCTCAAATCCCCCGCCCCTAACCAAATTTCCTAGACTCTTTCTCCTTTCTCTCCCTGGGTACTTCATTCAAATTTTTCTAAGAAGTTCAACCCCAGGAAAAAGGCATTGCCAAGAATATTTGCAAATTTTGGATATACTGGCGACACAATTTAACCATTTTAACATTACATAAACCTTGCTTGTGTTGGCAACAGTGAATCATATACATACGTACCTATTACAATTACATAGATGTAATTATTGTTACATATATGGCTGCAGGAATTAAATACTAATAACAGTTATTATAATCCACGCTTAAATGAAGCTACATAAGTAATTATATCGAAAGACTTCCCAAAAGAGTTTCGCACCAAAAGTTTGTATCCCCTTATTTGCAAAAAAAGATGCCTTTTTTGTTCCCTCCTCTCTTTCAGTCTTCTCCAAAACAGAGGATGTACATACAGAGTGATAGTGAGTGAGAGAGAAACTGAGGCAAGGAAAAAAGCGTCTGTAGTTGAAAGCGGAACAGAGTGCACACGTAGACTTCTTCCTATTCCCACGGCCAGTAAAAGTATATGGGTGTTACGGCATACACGTGCGTTCATCCATTCTTAGCGGATATGCAATCCCAAAGATCCTTTTTATGTATATGTTCATATAGTCAGGGTTATATCGGTAGACGGGAAAAACCTGGTAAGCGTACTGGGAAGAGTGAGATGAAAATACGCTGGCTTTCTTGAAAGATCCTTGAGGAAAAACTCGACGGGTTCCCTTAATAGTTGATCCATTCATTGTCAACAAGTTTAGTTAGACTGATACTTTTACTTTACTGATTGCTTGGCTTGTCTTTCTCCTGACTTCCCTTCCACCCCTGTATGGTACCGTATATGCGTAACCCTCATTTGATAGATGCTGCGTTCTACTGAACTATGGACTTTCAGTTTCACTGTATCAAGCATGTCAGAGCATAAATTCTACTGTACAAAATTTGTAAGCCAATGGAAGTTCTACAGTTCGAAGTATGTAATCTAGGTTCTGCTGTGGTAAGCGTCTAAGGTAAGTACGCTGTAGTAAGCCTGTGTGCTAAGTATACTGTGCGGCGAATCTCCATTCTGAACATTTTCGGCTTTCTTCATTTCTGTTAAGATTTTTTTAGTGATCCTCCCGTCCAGCGGACGCCTTTGCTACCAACAACTGACATTCCTGTAGACACGCGGTTACCCTTGCCTTTTTTGAGCAGTTTTCGCTGCATCCTCCTCAGCTTGTCTTTCTCCGTCTCTTTATCTCTCTCTCTATTTCCCAAATTCTTTTGCTCATGACCTTTTCCTTTTTCTCGTTCCTGTAACAGACACACTTGAACAAACAATACAGACATATTTGCCACATAAACTAAAGTTGAACAAAGAAAGAGGTAGCCAGGAGAAGTAAAAAATATGCTCATGTCAGCAAGCTACATAAGAGAGGAAATTGAATTTATTATTGCTTTTCATTCCCTCCCCCGATGCCCATGTCACTTTTTCTCCGTCCTCTCACCACTTTACCTTGTGGCTCTGCTAGTCGGAACGGTTTTTTCTTACAACTTAATACTTTTCTACCCCGATAGCCCGTCTTAAACGAATTGGTTCCTCGGTTGTTGGACAGAGTCCAACAGGGAGGTTAGTTCTGGTAGTGTCGGCTCATTCCATGGTTTTGCTCCACGTTTGTTTTGGCTCAACCAAAGCTTTTACCAATTCTTCCAGGCTTTTACTTATTCCAGCGCTCTTGTTACTCTCGCTGCACCGTCAATATAACTATTACATTTGGTATGCACTAGTATTTCTCATTGTGTAAATTAAAGCCATTCCTTTTACCTCAGCATGTCCGAATCTACGGCCTCAAACCGGCAAGTTATTTAAAGGTTACAACTACTTTCTTGCATATGGCCTCACAAAACTCATTGTCTCTTATTGGTACTAAATCCATATAAAAACTTGCAAGCACTAACTACATACAGGATGTAATGTGACCATTACACGTCGACCGACGTCTTCGACTTGTGTGTATATTTTCCTACCTGCGTTACAAGCACATGTCGTTTTCCATTCGTTTTTATTTGTTGATACCGCTGGCGTTCTGGAGAATTAACTTATTTTACATTTCATCTTATACGTGTCCATACTACATTAATACTGCGTTTGCATTATTGTTTACCTTATTACATTACAATACCCGGCTACATAAAGTTGCAAGTATGAGTCGTGACTGTTTGATGGGTGGAAGACAGGAACTCTAAGGCCGCCTATTTCGCCGACCAACGACACGGAACTCATTCGAATACCTTAATATTATTCTAATCCAAAATTAAATATAACGTGTACAAAGCCTGTCTCCCTGTTATCGATTTCTACGGCTTGTTTATAAACTCAGTTTAATACCTTCATAGAGTAAGATCCCAGTTATGTTCACTTTCTCGACTATTAAGTGCATTTTGGCACATCATGTTAATCAGCCCCCAAACTTTGTATAAAAAATTAAAAACTCTCTCTCTTTTGCTCTGTTGGTTATTCGGTAGAACAATAGCTTTCTGTTCTTCCTGCTCGATATCCCCAGCATTTATTTCTTCACCACGAACTACCTAATTACAAGCCCTAAGTACGACTCTTTATTTGCCTATGATGCTCATTTTGCTTTCAGGAAATCGCATCTTATACTATGAATTATTCTTTCGTTGGTTGGCTTACGAAGAAATACCTCTGCCTTCTGGTTGGTACTGCACACACCAAACGAATACCTAAGAACTGAGGATTTCAAGTACCTACTTTCGTACCTTCAACTTTTCATGATAATTTTGCTCTGTCTATATGGATTGGAGTTACATAAGGAAAGACCTATTATTAATACTGGTTCTTTAGGCTATGTACCGGAAGATATTAACGTATTGCTTCATATATGTACTATGCTAAAACAGCGCATCAAGTAGAAGCTACACCGTCAGTGAATTTGCAGCACAGAATAATGATGTGCAGTATGTACAGCAAAGTGGACAATGTCGGGAACGGTTTGAATATACCTTCTCGAAGCATTGTAGAAATACTTATTTTCAGGCTTAGACTGTTAGGTGCCACGATTTACGTTTCCAAGGAATATTAAGACCGGGTTTTATGGTCTCTATGTATACAAGCGTACACAAGTGTTGACTGTTGATACTAATTCTAATGCTCTGACTTTAGCCATGCCTTCTAAGTATATTAGGCTAGTCTTGCATGCTCCTGTACGTAACTACGAATGCCTTCTTTATTCCCTGTATACTGCTGGTAGTAAGGAATATTCTCCGATTGGATTCTACATGTTCCGCACTAAGATGGATATATGGAACGACATATACTCACTGTCTGAACAGGTTACTAAACCTCTTGAAATAGAAACGCACATATAAATTGAATACCGTCTACCCGATCTAAATAAATAGAATATCATGTACTAGAACTATAGTTCAATAGAATAGCAAACGCCAGAACTATCTAAGTAGAATAGAAGCTAGCTACATGACTCAGCTTAAGCACATGCAATCCAGTTTACGAGTGAACGTTTAATTTAATTCTCATTTCTTTTAAATTATTAAGCAAGCATTCATATGGTTAGTCCTGAGAGACAGCTTTGAAATATATTCCTCTATCATATATCAACTTGCGTAAATAGTTCCTGCTATCATCGCTCCCATTCCAGATTCACACAGGAGTGAGACTTTCCATTAAATACGCCTATATGCTGCATAGGTAATATATTTAATCAAGCGTACATATATTAAAACGTATACCACTCCTCAAAACATATTATTGTTATTAAAAGTACCCTTGTTCTCCGTCAAATACAATAACTCAATTGCAAATTGAACTAACATGTTGCCTTCAATTACTTTAAACGAATTTTAGCTTGTACCCCTATATTAATACAAGTTATTGCCCAACAACATGATTTGAACAAAAATACACTTACAAGTAATAATCATCAATGTGACTCAGCAGGTTGTATATTATTCATAAGTATAGTATTGTACTCTTATATTATCGTGTTGAGAATTTGTGAAGTAAAGGACGGGGAATTATAGAGGAAATAATAGCAATTTCCGAAGAATTTTTAAGTACGAACATTTAGTATTATAAGTTTAGCAAGTTTCTATTGCATCTATAGCAAGTTCGTGTAACTAAATGCGAATTTATAATTAAGTAGATATGTCATGGAGTGTTCATGTAATCAAGTTCAGCCTTCATGAAGTCATAATATTATTATTATGATAAGGTTGGAATAATGAAATTAAAAAATTGCGGGTATCCAAGAGCTTTAGCACTTCTTGGAACGCAAGCCTATTGGAAATTAAAATTATGGGTGAATTCCCGAGATGGGTTTATTTGACAACGAGGAAAAAAATTTCTGAAACATTAACTGAGGCGATAGCAAAGTATACTTGAATTTTTTTGCCAAAGGACATATACACAAGAGTCATATTAAAAGGATGGTGAATCGCCGAAAACAAGAATTTAATGGCTGGGCTTGGTTCCAACCCGGCTGTCCGTCGACTCTATCGTCATCTATCAATTGTGAGCCATCGTCTAGTAGGTTGGCTATGCGAACCAACTTCAAAGGAACAAGGTTTGCTCAACCTCCTTCTGCGTTATATTACTATCCGCTCAATGACTTTTCTAAGGGAAGACAAAACTTATGTATTCCACAGTAATATAACTTTGTAAGCTGTACTTGCTTGTATCTATAATAGTCTACATTTATTATGTGAAGTTTTAGACTCTCATACATATTTTATGGGCTTGCTTAACGTTGCCGAGGACATCCAAGGTGTACCCGCCGTGTATAGTCCGTTAAATTCAAACGCATATTTTTACATAATAATTTAGCACGCGTAATCATATTCACTGATTACAGGAGCATAGTGATATTGATCCAATTGATGGTGTCCCTTGCTATTTACCTTTGATTTTATATAAAATTCTTTATTACGGACTCTACGCATTTCTATTTACATTTTGCAATCATTTGCACGTCTCTTTGACTTTTATTGCATGGAGTTTCTTTGACTCTCCCCAACTTGTTAGCTGCTTTTGTAACTCCTACACTACGTTTTGAACTTGTACAATGCAATGTAAAGTTCAGCTTGTAGGCTGTTCACTTTTCAAATATAAAGGTAAAAACTTGTACACCGTACCCTCCGGTTAGCATTAGCATTTGATTCGCTTAGGATTTGATAGAATGCAGGATTGTCACACCAAAAACGTCTACGAGGTTGCAATGCACAAAATACAAAAAAGCTAGCAATTGAGCTTGCGTGTGTATATTACTGAAAATGTCGAGGAGCAAAAGCCTTCTTCATGGAAGTAACTGATTCTGCTTTGTTCTTGTTGTTTTGATCTTTCTTTTCTGTGTTCTCTCTGGAGCCGACTGTCAATGGATAGATAGTAATAAAAGTTAGAAAATTTAAATTGCACGGAAGCAATCTCACAACGGCGGTGTGTAGGATCTCCAAAAGAAACGTATACTTTTCTCCAGCACTTTTGCTGTTTTTATGCCTTCAATTTTTATATGAAACTATACTGAAATGTACGGAATAACATAAACAGAGATACTTATATGTAGATACATGACACACATCTTTACATATCATATATGTATGTGTATCTATATACTACAATGACTTTATGCACTACGTACAATTATCTAGTCACACTTTATAACAACAATGGGTCAAGATTTGCAGGAATGTATTTCCTATGGTTGATGATGCCTAAATTTATATCTGCACTGCAAGCATACAAATGCATCTAAAAAAACTGAAAGGAGATGTTGGAATTGAGTCCCAAGACAGGGAAAAATCAGACCCAAGCTTCCTACACATAAGCTCTCCATGAGCACAGGGTTTTCTAAAGCATAAGAGCGGGAAATATATGGGAATTAAAGCTAAATATGGGATATCCACAGTTGTGGACTTTAATGTGCAACAGAGAAAAGACGCAAAAGAGCCGATACATTGTGAACATATGTTGGGATAGAAATAAGATGGTATGAAAAGAGGCGGAAGAAACGTCAAAATAAAATTATCTACCCATTTGAATCGTTTTCCATCCCAATAAATGTAAGTAAGTACATCTGGCTTTGGCCTTGTTGTACAAAGAGAGATTATTTCCATGTTTCATCAGCTCATTTCATCCCTACTACATCTTTTTCCGTCTCTTTCACCCGCTCTCCAGCTTAACTTCCATCCCACGCGCTGTATGTAGTAAATTAGTAGGGCAAAAAGAAAATGTAAAAGGAAGATGTAAGGAAACCATTAGATACGACTCGAGACTCTGGAGAGATATCAGCCGTATCTGACACGTTCAATGATAGAAATCGATTTGAGCTTCATCATCGCGTATCCGAAATCAATCCTTGATCTGTTGTTGTACAGCTCTCTGCTGCTGATTTTTTTACCACGCAAATATTCCGTTTGGCACAACGCTCAGGAGTTTTCTTGTCAGCTCTTCCTTTCTATTTAGACTTGTACAGCCTTCCAGGGAACACACATTTGCAATCTCTTGGCTGGGATCATACAACCAACTAATTAGATTTCATTCTTCCTATTGAGAACAAATCATTATACCATTGCTTACCAAATCTGCTTCCGTGAGATTGCCATTCAGAAGACGGTTCTGATTCGTGTGTAAAAATAACATTTATTCATGTCGATGATTAATTTTACCCGCTACAATCATATTCGTATTCGCGCTAATATTTTATTCCACTGGTGTTACAAATTTATTAATCCATTTTAGTATTTCCCCGACAAATAAAGCACGGCTAAGCTTATTCCACAAATCTGTCCTAATTTTTCTTCTGAATACACGCAATCTGACTGTTTTTAATAATTTCGTTCCTAATAATAGTGGTTATCCTTGTAACGGAACGTTTGAAGCAATTTAGGTTACCTTTTAAAATTGACATGATCAGATCAAGTTTGGCGTGGGTAGTGACAGTTTGAATAGAAAAGTTCTGTCAGATATCTATTTTTAGACCTGCTGGATTTCAAGTACTGGAACCACATTCTCGAGTAATTTTTGCAGATCTGAATTCCAGGAGTGAATTGAGGCAGGAGAAGAGGATAAAGAAGGACAGCTGAATTAAAGGAGAGGAAGATTAGATAAGGATAATTGGAAAATAAGAAAAAAAATCACGGATAAAAATAAAAGCGTGAGTAATTCATGATTGAACTTTCATTTAAGGATCATTACCGTAGATAACAAAGCTAATCCCATGATACTGCGAACATACTAAATGGCGGTACTAATTGCACCATTAGAAACGAAAACCTGATTTGAGACTGGGACGAGCTATCCGCCTGCATAGTTGCTCTACAGTCTATGCCTAGAAAGCTCTTTACTGGGCTACACTCTATCGAGTTATAGCAGTCATTGTTAATGAAACAAAAATGGAAGAGCGTGGATTAAAAGCTTAATAGGATCATCGAATGTTCTCAAAATGAAAGCAGAAGTATGTAGAGGAACTATTAAAATAGTGCCGCTTTCCGAGGTAATTTTTGCATATCTATTATATCAGACTTTCCCAAAATCTACAAACCAGAGTAGGTACTCAACTGACTTTCTTAAATCTTAAGCGAAAACTAATACAGATATATCCATTATCTCCAAGACACTATAATTTTTACAACTTTACTGCCTGCGCGCACTTATTTATATACATACATAATATGCAGAGATTGAACATTAAAGTTGAGGGAAATGAACTGACGTCTTGTACACTCCTTGGCAGTAAATATCCTGGTGAAGGATAGCTAATTGGCTTTGCACCAACTGTCTTGTAGGACACAAATTTTAGGAAATAAAATTAATTAAACCATGTTGTAATCTAGATCAAATGAGCATTTAATGTTAAAGTGTGTACATGAGGTAGCTGTTCTTCTGGTCGGAAACGTGCTCAACTTTCACGTGAATTTCCCAACTACCGGAGAAGGAACTGTACATACATATATCTCCAAAATTGCTATGATTTTCTTTAATAATTTTAGGTTCTGGGTTTAATTTATTTTTACATACTCCTATTTTCAGTCTATTGCTCACAACGTTTTCTCAAATATAACATATCTCCGTTGAAAAGGCAAATATGAACATCTTCATATTTACTAAAATGCAAAAATGAATATTTCGGGCGGATTTTTCGTAAATTGAGATGCAAAAATGAACATTTGTAATGAGGATTCCTATGACGGGTCAGATTTTCCCGTAAAGGTGGAGTTTTTCTTGCAGTACTGCTTTACACTGACAATGAAATTTATGTCATGTATGTTAAACGGCGTGTTTATATTTGCAGTTTAAATTTTGGAAAAACACTGCTAGTAGCATTCAGTTTTGCTTTTTAGCTTGCCAAAGAGTGTCCAGGTTTGACTCTTCAACGCCAATATATTTCTTCTTAGGCAACATGGAGTTCTTCATACAGAACATCTGATTCCGCATTTAAAACATAAAGTTCTTTATTCGGATGGACATTTCTTTGTAGCAAAGACACTTCTTATACACATATCTAGTTTGTATGTTTACAGGACTTGCACTACTTTCTGAAGGAAAATCACTGAAAAAGACTTTACTGTTATGATCACAAACAGAATTTAGTATAGTGGAGGTCAGAGATATGAAATAGCAAACTTTGCAGCAGCTCATAAAAAGCTGATTGATAGTAGCAGAACCAGTGATAGTGGAAAGCGATTTCCTTTAACATGTACAAAAACATATAGACATGGAAGAATTCCTTATACACATCTCCGGGGTTAAATAAATGAGGACATAAATATTCTGATTAGAAGATATGTTGGTTCGAAGCGTGAGATATCTGAAAAGATTTTGACAATGGACGGTCGTGTGCTGTCATCCTCCAGACGAACAACTCTTCCTGCCTGCAACCAGCAAGTTGAAAGGGGGAAATACTTAAAGTCGGTATGTGTAGTTTTTTATCAGAACTGTCAGGATGATGACGTGAGGAGACAGTTAAGTTAATGTAGAGTTTTACGAAGGATACATCTTCTCCTGTCCTAGCTAAGTCCAATGAAAGGAACTAAAAGTGAGGAGAAGCTAGACAACTATTCACGTAATCGTGAGACAGTATGTACTACACAAGACTTCCAGCGTTGTTAGGCTTGGCTGGATAACCTGCAGTCTTCAACAGAGAATATACGGCAAAACTATTTGCACAGCAGCATTACAGTTGAATGATATTCAACACAGAATTATAACGGTAAAATGTCCTACGGAGTAATATATGACGAAAAAGTGTTTAAGACAGAAATATACAGGAATACGTCTACAGAGAAATATATGGTAAAAACTGTTTGCGGAGAAATTTAAAAAAAGTAAAAACTCTTCAACAGAAACGTATTATATGGATAATATGGAAAAACTGCTCAACAGAAAATTATAAGGGCGAAAGTGTTGAGCAGAGAAATATAAGTAAAATTTAGAAAAAGATAGAATGAGATTGTGAGCAAAAGAGAACAAGAGGGTGAGTGAAATAGTAAAACCCCTAAACCCCTTGAAAAGAATTTAGTAAACGTGCCTAACTTTGAGCCATCCTGTCTTTCTTCCATTCTCTACGCTCATGAAAACATATAAAATGCTAGTTGGTTTACCTTTCAGCATTGAGCTCGACGTGAACATAATTTGTTTATGCTGTACCTCCAGTATAAAAAGAAGAAGCTTGATCTTGAGAATGTTCCAAGTACGAAATCTTAAAAAGTAAAAGAAGAAAGGCCAGGATTCCTCAATTCCGTGTACTTTCGGTTGTATAGCCACGGTGTCCTTTGTAAGTAAAAGGATAGCAAGAGGAGCAGAAAGAAGCAAAAGAATAAGAGGAGAAGAAGTAGTGGTAGTATAGGAAAATCCCACAAAAGTAAATTCATGCCGACGAAAAAGCTGGTGCGGAGTAAAGTAAAAGCGAAAACAGGATAGAAAGTTTTCGAATCAGGGCGTGAGTTTTGAGCCGCAAATGTGGAACCAGACTAGTGATCGAAATAAGCCTGCTAGATAAAACGGCCTCACAGTACCCCTCCTAACATAGACACACACATACCGGGAGACCTAAACTTGGTTAGATGATATGAGAGAGAAACCTAGAGAAAGGAGAGAGATAGAGAATTGAACAGTTACTGCTCCTCCGGTCCCAAGCAAAGGCTTGCTCGCTGTGAGAGAATGTGAGAGCGACAGCAGCAGGGCGAGAGGGAAAATCATCCAAGTAGTCGTTCCAGAGAGATAAATGCTGCGAGAGCGAAGGAAGAGATGCGAGAGAGAAACTGCTCGTCTTCCTTCCTGATCCAACCCACTCTCAGGCTCCATCGAACGATGTCGTCCTTCTTCTCGAACAAGAAACGTGCACACTCAACCTGATATAATCGATACAGTTGAGTGTAGAGCAGGGACTTTCCTACATGCATATACAGAAACTTGGAGCCTACATACACATATATGTATAAACAAGGAGCCCAAAAAACGAGTCACGATCCTCAAAGGTCAAAGGTCATCATGTCTTTCGCTTACTTTCCTAACTTAGATTAACACTCGGGAAATTCCTACACATCCTCACACAAAGATATCATTGTAAACCTTTTTCATTCTTTTTTATTTGTAACAGTTGGTGAGAATCGCATTGAAGGTTAAACGATGATGCTACCCAGAACTTCCTAAAAAGAATCATTAGTCTGGAGGAACAAGGCCAAGAGCTCAAGAATGTTGTCTTTCTTGGAATTATGGAAGCTGTGCTATAACTGGAGTCATCTCAAAAGATCTATAGTGTCTAATTTTTAAACTAGTTGAGAGAATGGGGAGCTTCCGTTCATGATGCCAAGGGCTAGACAGACTTCCCATATGATAAGCAACTGTGGAATTAGCGAGAGAAATTGCATGCAAATTCCTGGATGTATGTTAAGCCTGGAAAAGACATGCTGCTACTGAGAAGAAAATTTATTCCTATGTAGTATAATCTCTACATTGTGAAATATAGGTATTCATATGCATGGCAATCAAGCATATTAAGCAACGGGCCCATTCTTATGTATCTACAAGCCTCACTTGGCAACTAAAGTATTTTAAGGTTTAACCCTTATAAGGAAAAATAAGCGTATTATTGCACATGAATCCTTAGATTAGTGGGAATTCAAAGGATTTTTATGTCCAACCTTTATGCTGAAATATTGAAGTATTATTATTCCTACACATTGTACAAAAATAATATGGAAATGTCTAAATTCTTATGAAAAATGTGAAAAATATTCTCAAACCTAACCTTTATACTAATAAAAAATAGCGCACGTATAGGTATTCATAATCCTTAAATAGTTTTTATCTTCTAATTGTTTGAGTGAGATTTTTGTAATTCTCTCACTTCCCCTTCTGGGTCTCTTTCATTCCTCATACACATTCTTGCTCCAGAAAGTAGGTTTATCCTCACTGAACGGCATCCCTTAAAGTTGAATCTTCATCATGTAAAACTTTTCTCTGGGTTCATTTCATACTTTCTTGACTGTTTAGAAATTCTAGTCTAGCGTTTAATCATATTATTGCACAAGGAACAACGTCATACCTTCGTCGTCCATTTCAGTCGTCGTTAACTTGTCTATTGCTGGCCCCAGATTTTATACCGGCTAATATTAGTGCATTACAACATATACTAACTCTCCACTTATGTTACACACACACAACGCTGTCCTCTATCTCTACAACATGTTTTCTATATTTACAAATATATTTCTCTGCAAAGGATCGCCTTATAATGTATACGTAATTATGCATATAGTTCAAATTTGTGGTCATATATTAGATAGCAAGAGGATTGGATTTATATGTTCGTCACTCTTGCAAAGATAGCTTATATTGTTTCTAAAACAGCTACATATATACATATATATTATATAAATATGATACTATACTTGTAGAGATTTTTAAGTTTCTATTATGATATTACATACATATACATCATATCATAGCTGTGTATATTTAAATACATATTAGAATATTAGAAGTATAATGTCAAGTGCCCATGATGCAGATATGTTAATAATTATACTTACTTCCCACTTTGACTGTACAGAGAAATGCAGAAGATATGTATGGACTATACCTCAGAGTGAGTAGTTCCCCCCAGACATTAGCTCATGTGAACCAAGATAAAAATCCCAACTCATCTGACTTTTACCTTCATTTCCCCGCTCCGTCCGAAATTATTTCCTGAGGGAATAAAATCCTCCATATATCTCCTCAGCTGAGGCTTACATTACAAATTTGGAATTTCTGAAATTTCTCTACATGACTTCATTTATTTATACACGCTAGAAGACCAATCTTTAAAGCTTGATGGTACAATATGAATGTGTAGTTTAGATAGGTTGTGTGTTGGGAACACTTTGTTATATATAGATGCTACATTAAGTATACCACTGAATTTATACGCTATATGTATACTGCTGTTTAAGTACAGTCTGTGTACTGCGTAGCCTTGCTATAATAAGAAATACTTCGAAAGTATAAATTTACATCAAATTTGTGTAACACATATATTGTGGTATGTCTGCAAGGTTCCTCAGTAAAGTATATTATTGCAAGGGAGTCATCCACTTATGAATGCAAGTGTATGCCATAAGCCTATAGAGTAGGATAACGTTCAGGAAATTACCGTTTAGGAACTGTTTGCGTATGAAAAATTAGAAGATTTATGTTAGGTACTACCGCGAAGCGTCCCGAACTGTGGAAGCAAAATTGTGGCGTTGGCACACGAAATCGACTGTTTCAATGTTGATAAAGAATGGCATAGTATATAAGGTAAACTTTATTGTAAATACAAATACAACTCGGCTACATGTTCCTAAAGTATTGCTCCTGCTCTCGCTCTGGTAATATATGGGACATGTTAGAAAATGTCATAACGTGAACTTTGCTTCAGGGAAATCTGTTCACGGGTCATGAGAAAATATACATAGAGTTTGAATCGAAACATCAACCATGTGTTGCTGCATGAATGATTAAAGCTTGTATTTGTACAAAATACTCACTTTCTGACTTTGTTGTGCTGAAACCTGTGAAGCTCGGGTTACTAAGCTGAGGTACTTATATTATCCCTTTCTTTCACATTTTCTCTCTCATCTCCCTTTCTCCCCGACATAGATGTGGGTTTCGTTTCCACCTTAGAGAATCGTTCAGAGAATCTGACATATCAAGCTATCAGCTTTTCCACGTCAAAATACATTTCCGAGTCTAGGTTAGTATGTTTTTGTATATTTTAACCTGTATGTATAATCTGGAAACCCAACAAGTAGGAGGTTGGTGGGCTAAGTCATCATTGCATTCCCATTTAATAAATCAATCACTCTCGAACTCTCTGCTCACAGCTTTAGAGGCTCCAAATCTTTTCATATCGAAAACTGTATTTACGTATATTGCCCTTGTATAACGTACAGACTTAATTTATTGCCAGCTTTCAGTATCAAACAACCTGCCATCATCAGGGCTGAGCAATACTGTATCACCGATTTCCTTCTCCCTCCTTCTTTTGCTTTAAAATAAATTTCAAGGCTTACGCCAAAATTCTTTTTCTCTGCCCTCTGCATTTCTGAGAAATCTATAGTTTTGTTCCCAAAGAGACCCAGACAATTAAAAATAAAATGACTACGACAGATCAAAAAATTACGCGACCGAATGAAGCGGGTAACAGAAACAACAACTCTTAAAACAAATTTATACAAGAAAGCCTTTTTATGTAATTTTATTTAAAATATGAAACATTTGTGTTTATGCTTTTGGTACATTTTGTTGCACTTATAGTTTAAAATCCTGCAACTGCCACTTGGATTTTATGTAGGCTAGTTGAATGTCGCACAACTTGGTCAACATAAAATATCTTATATCATTGGATTCTTGGTCTTTACAACTAATTATCATATACTTAGTTCTTGGCACTAATTTAAATATTTGCGTGTGGTTGTCATAATTGTTTGTCATAATACCACTTTCGTTTGTCATTTGTTGTCATGACATGGCAGTAGACCAAAAAATATTTCACAAATTTACTACTAGAGATTTGTCAGAATTATTAGTATCTTTTCTAACTTTACAACATTCTCTAAAATGAGCCCTAATATCATTCACATCTATTATCAGTGGCTGATAAATTAAAGCAGACAGGACTGTTCAAAGAATGTAATAGCAACTTTGCATGCTGAACCCATTAAAGTCATTCGAATATTTTTAGGTGAAATTCACTTGTCAGAGCAGAAAAAATTCGTACAAGTGTTCCCATGAGCTTCGATCCTGAATTCTGACTGCGACGAACACTAAGTAAAACCTGACTGCGCTTGGCAAGGACGCATACAATACAGCATTCCATTAATAAAGCAGTTGTCAAACGAGGACGGGCCGTTGACATCCGCAAGATTATTGCCCAACAACTTTTTTACCTAGTAAATGTTTAATGAAACCATAAAAACGTGCGTAATTAGCCGCCAACGACATTCATTGGCAATTAAATATTATATGACTTCGTGTATGTATAATTGGTTGAAACAAGGTTCTATCAGAAGAATGAACTATCCCATAATAGAATAAAAGATTCAAGACTAAGCATAGAATTGAATCACGCTCGTCTTTTACAAGATTTATCTTGAAGCGACGGGAAATGGATAACGGTGAAAGAGGGAGAGAAAAGAGAGAGAAACTCGTAACATTGCCGAATGTTATTTCTTTAGTATACCTCATGTACATGTATGTTCTTTGAAAGTTGGCCACTGAAGGCCCACTGACGCTGACAAAAGCTGTAAGAACGTTAAAGTCATAATAAAGCAGACTTGTGAAAGTAATAAAAAACTCTTCACACGGCTATTCGATTCCTCTTCAGAGAAACTCTCGAGAAAAAGTACAAGTAGAAAGAGAGAAATGGAGAGGGACAAAGTAAACTAAATTTTTCTTATGACCATTTGTCTCTGACGGCAGAAGGAATACTTTCAGTCGTCCAACCAAACCAAAACCATTTACAAAGATACTATCATGCCATGACCATCCAATTTTTGAACTTTCGCTTGGAGTTCAATCTTAAATAATCATTTCACCTACGCCTGCATGCCAACAACACATTTCCTACCACCACTGTCCCATCACTCACAGTTTCTGTATAATCCCACTGTTTGCCTGTTTATAAAATTGTGAAATAGCGCAGAATTGCAGCCTGCCATAAGTCACCAACCCACATAAGACTCACGCGAGACACAAAAGGTGGTTTAGATTACGATTCGGAATTTATTTCAAAGTTGCTACAGTCCTTAGACTGTAAGAGTATTAAAGTGAGATAATCTTCAAAACTTTAGACGAGACTTTGAATCACTTCACTAATTTTTTCCAACTCAAAACTTGAAATTGTTAATGTTAAAATTGTACCAAAGTTCTTAATATTTGAAATTGCATATCTTCTTTCCAAGTTAAATTAATTAAAGAACTTACTTTTTACGTAAAAAATCTTGCTGGCTGCGGAAAAATACGAGTTTCTTAAACAAGGACTTAATCATTCATTTTCAGAACCTTCACATTCCATGTAAATGGTGCAAAGAGGAAGTTTTAAATATTTGAAGTTTCAAGTAAATTAAAACATACATAATAACTAATCATAATAAAGGGAAGATCAATCAGTCTTTTTGTACTAACTCAGAAACAAGACGTTAATAAAGAATTGAATTGAATTATGTACTCCTAAATGAGTATCAAAAGCTTATTTTAGGGTTCAGTGCAACGTTTTTGAAATTATCATCATGTATTGTTAAAACGCGAGTACATAAACTTAGGTTTGCAACCAAAGTCTATTTTCGTACCCTGTCACGAAGGTATGTATCTACATTATACAGAAATGCTAACAAGATATGAAAGCTCTATGCCAGTAGCTGTTATGAAACTGAGATAAAATAATAGAGTTGGCAGGCAAACGCGAGTACCATTTGAGAAATGCAAGTATGAATTTTAGAAGGAAGAAAATACAGTTGGCCGATAAGTGGCCAGCGACTGATGAATCAAGAACTTTGATGAGATTGGCTGAAAAGGGTCGTCCGTTTAGACTACGGAAGAGAAATCAATTTCAAGCCAATATCTAATCTAACCACAAATTTAGCCTGCAGTCACGGACAGAAACAACAAGAGCAGACGATGGGAACCACCAGTTCGTGGTATATAACATTGACTATTTGGCAATCAACTGATCACTGATTTTCTCTTTGATCGTATTGGCTTTAATTTGTTCCTGCATGGTGTACTCACTTGCAACTCTTCCTATCTCAACCCTCAGTCTTCACTTCGTTTCTTCTTCGACATAGAAATTCATTGCATGCCCGGAGTCTCTACTCACAGTCCAACGAGTTTTTGAAAATGCATGAAATAACGTAATTCAGCCAAAAAATCATATGTAAGGCGTCTAAAGCGTGAATGTAATACAGAAGCCGAGGGAAAATCAAGGGGCACAAAGAAAAAGGAGATGCCAAAAGAGTGACTGTGTGTGTGTGAGAGAAAAAAGATACACAAACAACATGACATGGAATTATTTTTAAAAATATATTTAACACCACACGTAGTAGTATGTTAAAGATAGGATAAATGTGCACCAGAAAAGTCAGAAGTAAGTTTAGAGTGTACTAGATTTCCAGCATTCACATTAGCTGTATAATGTGAGTGTTGGTAAGCAAAAATCATGCTTGACTTCTTCAAATGTGAATAACTTACCCACAAAGTAATTCCATAGAATTGGAGTTGTCTCGAGTCTTTCGGGTGGCTCGCTTGGAAACTCTGCATAAAATTAGCTAAAAAGAAGTATTTATGTGAGTAATTGTGTAATTGATGCTCTTGATATACACTCTGTCGTCATTAAATATCAAAGGACACGCGTGTGGTTTCAATACTTTTCTCCTCAAAGCACGTTCTATCCACAACAACTTTATATGATTTTTACACAGACAACAACTCAAAGAACTAACATTAGTTTTTGGCATGCTCACCAGCTAATCTTCTCGCCAAAAAATTATTCAGAGCAACTCTGTTATTCCCCTGTCCTCTCTCTCTCTCTTTCTCACTCTTCTGTAGTGAAAATCATACAATTTACTGTATTACCACATCGGCCCCATATTTTGCGAATACAATCCAACATTTAAAACCAGTCTCCTGAATTATGTTGTGTTGTAAAACCCCGTTTTCGTTTTCATATGGTAATGGTGCATTTATTCTCCGCAACATGTAGTAACAGCTCTAATTACATACTCCGTCAGCAATCGTATCCATTATTTAAGTCGCCTTCCTTTTCTTTAACCCGTGCTAAATCTTTTGAGTGATCTTGAACTTAATAGTAGATTTTTTATGTTCAGGGAAAATAGTAAATAGGAACCAAAATAAAAAATTTAGCAACTAATAAAAATTCAAGGCTGTAAAATGAAAATAACATAGTTCTTAAAATAGCAGACTTGAAAATACCAATAGTTGAAAGTATTACTTACAATAAATAACATAAAATATGGCAAAAATAAAAATACGGTACAAAATATTTTAGCACATGCCAAATTATAATTTATCATACATGTATGTATGTATCTTAGTGTATATCTGAAATATATTATATATATATACTATATATAGGACATCGTAAATGCATATTTTGTAAAGAAGTTTCAACATATAAGTATACTAATTGCAAGTAGGATTTTTACTAGGGGCTGGTGAAACAAACATGGAATAAATCCGAAAGCACAGTAGATATGACGAGGTTGTTTATTATTTCGTGGTTCAAATAACAAATGGTGTAACTCTATCTTGATTGTGATACGACAGGAAAATAATCCATAGCTTGTGTTCTTAAATGAGGCTCACCTGTTTCGTGTTTGTCAAGAAGATCGGACAATGTAATTTTGCGGAAGAAAGGGTAATAAATTCCCCATGTTCAAACCTTGTATGAGTAGCGGATAGCAGTCATTCAAAAGATTTGACAGCGGGGTCCATAGCCCGTGAATACACATACAGCCATGCATGAGAGCATAGGTTTGCTTGTACCATAATTTTTTCCACACTTTCTTATCACACAGATATTTGTCATCAGGTTATTTCTCCCCGAGATGACTGAAACATTATTTCTGCTCAGTTGTACATACGTACTAGGATGCATACATACGGTTTACATCTGTGTATTATATTACAATACACATTCACCTCTCAACATCAGACACGTTCGCAGGTATGCCTTTGATGTTTTTTACATCCACAACAGCGAAAACAGAAGCAAAGTGTACAGATGACATTTGACAGATAAAGTAGAAAAATTATGGCGATAACATCACTAAAGACGACGACGATGGACAAAAGTTAAAGATACTGATGGCATTTAAGGTAGCGACTAACGATGTAACGAACAAAGAGGTATACTTACAGGCCTTTGAGAACGGTTATTAGTCATATTTCACATGAGAAAAGAATCCACAAGGATGGCTGCTTACATGCTGGACTTATTTATCCTTTCCTATATATAGGATATATGTACAAAGGTAAGATACGCATGTACAATACGTATACACACATACACCTAACATACACATATAAATTCATAACGTGCACATTCAATCTTCACGACTCCACAAGTCGGGTTCAAAATACGTAGTATGCCCTTGGTATACGTACAGCATGAAGTATGTCCAGCGACTTTTAGCACCGGAAAAACAGTAGTTATTTGCCATTCTCCAGGAGTAATGTCTACAGCTATGTAGGTATGGTATTGTGCTCGCAACATACACACAATTGATCATACATGCTTTTATATGCAGTGGTTCCTTGTTGTCGTCGTTTGTCCTGCCATGTTTCTTCTTGAACATATATTAACTTTGAACCCCACGTATCGTTTGCACTCACGCTAAAAAGATAATCGTATACGCTATTCTCATGAAAAGTGTATCTATTAAACACAATGTCGTAAGGGATTCTTTACTACCTTGGGCCTTTGAAGTGTATGTGCGTAACTCCGGGTATGTGTATTTCTCATGCATGAAACTAACGACTTTGTTTGCTCAAGTGGCTCAGCACTAGATAATAGACCTGCAACAACTAGATGCTTTTCTTCTTTCTTGTATTTCAAGCACTCCACTATAGACTTCCACCTTTCTTGTCTTTCAAAACTCTATTTGCGGGCATTTGAATTTGTGCTTTCTTGTATTTGATAACTGTTTTCTTATTTTAAAAAGCAATTTTCTTATAAGATAATTTAACATGAATGTTTATTTTATATTTATTCCACTGTATTTCCATATTCTTTTATTTATTTTATTTTCTTACATTTTAAACCTCTGGGTTCTCGTATTTGCAGACCAAGTTCATACATTTGAAAATTCTGCTTACTCCTACTTCAAAAGTCACACGCAACCTATCTTCATTTGCTCCTGCATAACTTACGACCCACTGAGAACGAACCTATGGCAAAGTGTCAGGCTACCAAGTGTGTTGGCAAATGCCTGTAGATTATAGATACACCAAGTTGAAAATAATTCATTACTTTTACTGTCGTCCTCTTTATTTCCGTATCGATCACACGTTGTTAAAGTTCTGGAACCAATGTTTCTGCAAAGGGTATTGCTACTTATGTACATACACTTTACTTGTTTGATTCATTACACCTCCAGATTTTGTATTGATAAATTTTGTAAATTCTAATTTCCGCTTCATTAGATACAGTTATAAATAATTCAAAAAATATCTTAAAAACTTTATTTTTGCCATTTTTTCTTTGAAATTTTTATTAATATTCCTGTATCATTTGACATCAAAAGTGTTTGTCCTAAAGATGATACTAACTTTGACTATATGCAAATACCACATACACATTTGCATGTTTAGAAGATGATTGAAGTGTGCACATGAACAGTTTTACATATCATGAGCAGAGAGTTATACACATTGCAAGTCTAAAGGGTATACCTCCGTATATAGACTGCGCTCACAAAGGAACTTAATTGAGACTACAAGGAAGAAATTATGCGAAAGTTTCAAGAGCGGAGAAAAATGGAAATAAATCAAGAAATAATGAGTACGGATTCTAAATATCATAAACTCTCAAGTTGGTACTCATCTACAAGGATATAAAATAGCTTGGTAGATTGAGGCTCCTGCACAGGGTTGTGTATGTATAATACGACTACGGTTGAGCAAGTAGTAGATGTGGAGTTAGCCCTACGAATTTATGGTTATTGCATGAGAAAACTTTTCTCTTATGTAATAGTCAGCTTGGCATGCTCTCTGGACTCGTGAAAATTCCCAGTAACTCTCATTTACGTGAGTCAACTGATCAAAATACGAATATGAGTACACGTGGAGGGCTTGGAATTATTGCTCTTTTCCCATAACTAAACTTACTGACCTAATAACACACCGAATGGTGTATTTTCAAAGTCTACGCATGCATTAGTACAGCAATGTGTTGTCTGTAGTGTGTAGTTGAATTTTCGAGTAATAGTTAAATAGTATGAATAATACAGTTAAATACTATAAAAGTACTGTAAAAGCGCACGTATGTATATACCTGAAGATGTTATACCACAAAGGAGATATTTTGTTTCGGAACGAGCCTTTTCTATTTTCCATCGTATTATATTAAACACATTACCCAGAGTCCGGAAAACGTCTATTTATTTTTATGTACCATTGACGTTGCAGCATAGGAATCTCTATAGAACTTGATTTTGTCCATTCTTGCGGTATGTACAGCAACGTAGCTACTCCTACACTTTACCCTTGTATACTACCAAGAATGGTATGTTAACTTGTGGGTTTGGGATTGAATTTACCTCAAAAGTCGAGTGTAGAAGGGTTCACGGTTTAGAGAATTCTTGTTGGCGTCAATGTGAAGACAGACGGCGGGTGGCCTTCCACAGACAGCTGTAATCCACATTTTAACGACACTTTCAATGATGACACTGAAAATTCAAGGTACTTGCTTTCCTTTCGCAAAAGCACAAGTGGTTATACAACGTTTTCCTCACTCCACATATTCAAAATCAAAATATTCTATTTGTATTTTCACTCCTTCCTGCTCCAGCAAATTCTTTTCAACTCGCAACAAGTTTTTTTACAAGAACAGGGGAACAACTTCTATAACTTCAGTTTTATATGTACATTTTTTGAGGTTAAAGATGTATTGTCAACTTTAAATTACACACGCTTTACTTCTTTAGGTTATGTCCCACAATGACTTCTAAAATTATCGAATTTATCTGACAGACTGTGTAGGCACTAAAAGTGTGTTGGGATTGTGGGACCAGAACTTGCAATATGTAACTATGGCAAATTCGGAGTTCATTCACGCTGTTAAAAGTTCAAGAAGCTTGACATATACAGCGTCGCCTTGAGAATGCGAAACAATGATGGAATTTATCTGAAATTGGGTTCACTTTGAATTTATGTTGTTGTAAGCAGACGAGATGAAGTTTGATTTAATAAAATATCCATTTAGGTCTGACCATTACTTTTTAGTGCACGATCAGCTAGTACAATCGGCATGTTAAGGTGTTTCAAAGATGTGTTAATGCAGCATTCAGGAGGGTAGCTATTAGGTCCTCGTTTCAATCCATGAACAGGCTTTTCTGTATTAGATAAGGTTAGGTAAAAGTTGTAGCTTAAGTAGTATGAACGCCTTATGTGAATATACTGTATCTGTTTCCGGATACATAAACTGTCTGTTTTTTGTCAGGAGTCTGATGTGACAGAATAAATAAATTATATATAGCACAGAAGAAGACGGTAGAAGTAGAAGACAAAGAATGGTTCGTAACCTTGCACAACGTAGTGGGTTCGGAAAGGGAGTTTTTGTACTATTACTTCGCAAGAATTCTATCATTAATTTTTCAAATGCATAAAAGCTTTAGTAGCTCCCTAAAAACCGAGCAGCCAAGCTTAGAAAATCCCTCTGCAAACTTAAATTGCATGGATGGAGGAACGAGGAAATACAGTCGTATGCGGAATGGAAAAAGTTTTTCTATACACAGACCGGGATTTAACTCCCTATATTTACTTCTAAGCTTTTGTTAAGAACTTCAGGAGTGAAGTGTAAACACTAAGAAATTAGGAGAGTCAAAGTAAAACAAAGATTGTCAATATAGTGATAGCGCTGCGTATCTGTGCAATTATCGCATATATTTTGGTTGCTATAATAGTGAGTCTTTCTGGCTGCATTCAACCCAAGTTCCTGAAGACCTCTTGCTGCAGGATATAATTGAAAACAAGATTTCATTCTTATGGTGTTCACAATACAACTGTTGAACTTGGGAGTCGGTTCAATTTTCACTATATATCGCCATTCCTACCAGGTATGTAATTCACTATGATTTCTACTTCTACCGTATCCGCCAGCCTATAATCTTAACAACGCATATCTGCACATTAGTAGATTTGCTATTGTATGTGTGGACTTGGACAGATAAACTATACAGAGGTATGGCTGGAGCAGCTACTTAGTTCAGGGGACAGCACATTCATGCTAGAAGCACAGCGATCATGTGAAGGAATATAAATTAAAGTCAGATTCGTATCCGGACAAACTACCGTAAATCGTAAGTTAAACTAGAAACTAATATTATATAATGAATGAGAAGCAAGAGTGTTTTTTATTGGCTAGACTAAATGCCACAAAGTGTCACAACTTGAATAAAAGGTGATTCATGACTTCACACTGTGAGCCTTTGTTTTGTTGCTGGTTGAATGAAGGGAAACCCGTCGTAGGTGGCACCGGAACTACTAAACTCAAGTCTTTACTATTACTACGAGACTGCGTGTGTGTGTGTGAGGGAGACAGTTAGTAAGCTGAGATGTGGTGAAACGTGGGATCTGGATCTTAGGATGAGAGATGAATAGTTGGACGCCTCTCTCTCTCTCTCTCTTCGACCCAGCAGCGTATATACTCAGTTCAGCCGGGTAGAAGTCTTTTCAGTTCGGCCTGTGTTAGTTAGGTCGAGAAATTATGTGTGACCAATACTTGAAAAGGTTGCTTGTACCACACGACGACTCCTCGGCTCTTTTCAACTACTGACTCTAAGTCCCTTACTTTTTTCCTAAATTCTATAGCACTCTTGCAATGGAACTACATGCACGCATGTCTTTGCGGACACTGACGACTGAAATTCGGTCATCTCCCGAAATATCTCACGAAACCTAATTTCAAACTGCTTCTCAAACTTACTAAGCTTGTCTTTTTTCTCCCTCCTTCGCTTACTCTAATTCTCTCGCGCTCTCTCTCTCCTTCTATGTATATTTATTCTTATGCCTTATTTTTTAGTTTCCCTTTGATCCTGTCATTTACTCTACTTCTTAACTAATATTAAGTACTATAAAGGACACTTTAGAATTTTTTAACAGTCTCTTAGTAAACAATTCTAACATTGTTTCCTTTTTATTTAGGACTTACTCTATAAGGTGCTGCGTGTGTCTATAGAATACACATATGTAGTAGTTGCATATCCATTTAGCTTTTGAAGCCTCTAAATTTATTCTCCTGGCTGAACAATTTGCAACGAGACAAGAACATACACATTTAAACTATATACTCAGTTCCTTCATTTAATTATACCGCAAGCATTCTCACCTTCTCGACATAGACAGTAATAGGAAAATAATTGAATCTAATGTAACTAAACGGACTTGTTTCTATTTCCTCAAGCGGAATACACGCACGGATAGTATCTAGAACCATGCACCATCAGGAACGTCAGATCTTCAGTATGTTAAAACATTTCAGGTAACAACATAAATCTTTTTACACCCAACGAGATCTTGCAATATTGAGTATACAGTTTTGACTTATGAACTTTTGGCCATTTTTACATTACACATGCCGGTATTTCTGGAGTGATTAATTGTTTGCACATTTATAGTTGGGAACATCTTTTATTCGGAATCAATGTTGTTACAAGTAATCAGAGCCAGGCGTAGCCTGAATATTTTAAGTCTCTGATTACATATCTTTGTACAATATTTGTATTATATGTACACATTTTTTGCATTTATTTTATTAATTTAATAAATCCTATATACTTAAATACAATTTGTTATATACTCTGTCAAGGACATTATGCACGTGTTTGAGGTACGAAGTCTGTTTGGACTTTACTACCAAATAGAACAAGACACCGTGGTGACAATTTTCAAAATAAGTAAACTCAGTTACAGATATAATCTAAAGGGATTTGCATTCTTTTGACTTCTGAAGCAATGATTGGTGTATTCCCTGTGCTCAAATGATGCTGAGCAGGAACTATCACCTTAATTATTTACGAATGTGTTGCGTGCACTGCGTGCTATTGACCTAAAAAATCGATAGTGTAAGTATAAATTCCATTTATACAACACTTCTTTTAATCTTGTATTAGCAAACATATAACTAGCATAAAGATACACAGTTTACTTTCGTTTACCCAGTCGGAATGAAAACCTAGTTCCGTAAAAATGCCTGTGAACATTATTATACATACATAGTGAGTAATGTTGACGATTACTTGGGAGTTGTAAAAGCTTAGTAAATGAACTGGAATTTTATATGTATTAGTGCTTTTTTAAACTTCGAATCATATTTTCACTCATGTACTTAGCATTATCTACACTTAAGAAAAGATAAGCAAATAATATTTATACTTAAGTGGAATGTAAATACAACAGCACCAAACTTTCAAAAAAACTATTGTTATAACTTCTTGTACGTATATTGAATCAGTAAGCTAGTAATTAATTAGTAATTACATTGCAAATCATTGTTAATGTGGGGTCAATACATCTATAACTTGCATACCATCCACCAGCGATTTTTGGTAGTCCTCACAACGTTTATGCACATGTTTAAAACACTACGGCAAACCGTTTCGTGTAATCAAGAGTAAAAGCATACGAACATTAATTACTGTACAAATACTTATTATACGTACAATAATTTATAAAATTAAATAATTTGTATGCAATACATAATGTGACAAATAAATTGCAAGAAAATACATACCAGGAACGTTGTGTATGTTATTAACAACATAGATACTTGTTCCTTTGAAATTGCATTGTGGTTGAATATGACTAGCTTATTTGTATTATAAAAACATGTACTGTGTGACAATTAAAAATAAAAATTTTAATTTCTTGCAAAAGAAACTCCATTAGTTAAAGTACTTAATGCAGAGTTTTCCAAAGATAAAACAAGTATTATTTACAAGTTATTTAAAGAATACTGCAAATTTTGCATATGAACTTTGTAAAGATAACGATTATGTTGTAATTTGTAACATGAAAAATATATAAAGATTACGAAAATGTGAAGAACTCGAAAAATAACTAAAATTGCGACAACTGTAAAGGATACGAAAAATATAGATCTGATTCTCAGCATCATATCACCAACATAATTTGCAAATTCTATACTCACGTATAACTTAAAATATCAAAATAGAATTTTTGTAAACTCGAACAAGGGCAAGCTAGGTGAGCAGTAACATATAGAATGGTATATAGATGTTGAGTAAAAAAAACGTTGTATACGTCCGCATCTGCAAGAGCATTATGCTCTGATCCAGCCGCATAGAGAAATATGGTTTTGATACAATCTTGTTGACGAAAATGCGGAGAAGTGTGGCTCGATGGTGGTTTACGCAATACAAGAGGCAGACAATTAGTGGCGGTTGTAAGTGTGTATGGGAGTCATGTCTCGTCGATCTTCACGAGGGTAGTGTAATATATCGGGTTCATTCCTTGCTGAGTACACTGTGGACACATCATCAGCCTTCTCGGTCTCATGCCGTGTCATTCCGGGTAATGCAATCCTTTTCTGCCAGTGATGTGTCCAATACATTTCTCCTGGTTGAAGCCCACGTCGCCTCTGGGAGTCGGACTCCCGACACAAGTGTAAACAAAATATTAAGCTGGCGAAGAGGGCCGTAAAACCAACTATAAGAAAGGCGATACCACAGTACCTGTGAGAAAACCACAAGACCAATGTAAACATATGAAGGTTTCCATATTACAAAAATCACTCCAGTCGCCTCTAAGGTCCTTCTCTATACGCACGCTAAATATTTACTTCTGTATGCACACTTGCACACTACTTCATGACTTTGCCTACTCCACATGTATGTGTGGGAATTTTGCACGTTATGTTAGTTGTATCCTGACGAGATCTTCGTACATTGAAACTCACAAACGTCAAGAATATCCGTCCAGATGATGAGCCATTTAACATTAACTAAAATACTGAATGGCGATTCAATGTTTCTATTCCAAGATTTAATTAGTAAACACGAAAATATCATTTATATGTCTGCTTTGATTGATACTCTTCCCGGCGTAGAGTGAAAATTTAGTTCTGACAATCATGACATTCTATGCATATTCGAGGAGAACTTTGGAAAAGTTAAACAAGATTCACCAATCCAATCGAAAATTTCTTCTGATTGATTATTCAGAGTTAATTAGGTGTCAAAAAGGAAAGGGCAAGTACATTTAATAGTGACACAAAATCTTCGATATGGCCATTAATCAGAGCTAAATTACTTAAGTTGACATACAACTGACGTGGCTATAAAATACTCTGATTGTGCACAAAACAAGTTAACATAAAGGGTATCATCAAAAGTTCTGAAACGTCCTGATTTACAATAATTTTCCTTACAAACAACTATGAAAACAAATGATGGAGTTACACGGGGAACATCACAACAAAAGCAGAGGAGATATAAATATACTCGAAATTTAATGTAGCTCTCTCATCAAATATTATAGTTTGAGCTCAGAGGATTATACACATAAGTATTATATATTAATAAACGAATACATAGAAAAATAATAGTCTAAATTAATAAAGTATGAATATATATATTGCATTAAATAATTAAATAATGATGTCACGTATGTATGTTGTAAGAAGTACATGATGTGCATACATTTATGTTCATTATTCATATTACTATTAAGCAAATTTGAGGATTACACCTACCAAACAAAAGGTGGGTCGAAGAGTTGGAGGACAATAGAAAATCCCAAGGTAACCAGAATCAGACCTAAGTTAATCAACACAAGAAGCCAACAGACGCCTTTGGTATTGGGACAACAAGGATTTGGCGCGGACATGGTTTCAACGACGACGCCACCCTTCCGGGAAGTTTTTGTTTTCACTGATGACTGTTCTGAAGGAGCCCGACTCTTTCCGGAATAGTGGCTGTATCATCAAAAATAAAAGGAAATGTTGCAAATATTAAATTGGAACATTTTTAGCATGCTTAAAACGTATACGATTTCCACTTTGTATATTATTTCTTTATTTTCCCAGACACAAAGTACTTGCGCTTAAGTGAAACTTCCTGGCTACTGCAAATATGTTTACAATCCTAAATTCTATGGAATTACGACATCCGCAACTTGTACACCACTTCAGGATTTCCTTCTTATATTTAATATATTAATATATTATCTAACAACATTTCGTTTCTTCGGAGAACTTTTAAAACCACGCACTCGAGTCCGCCTAAACAAATATATCTAAACACATTCACCAAGGAATTTAATGGCATCATAGCCAGGATCACTGGGTAATATAATGAAAAAGTGGCGACTCTTTTTGAAGCACAAAAAAACAAATTATGGTCATGTAACCTATTTGTATAACAAACGTAAAATTGTAGTGGAACCTAATAGCGAAAACAAATGGAACGGAAATTGCTCACCTATACACAGAAGCAGGTGGTTTCATGTAGGCTGTATCAACGACGTAAATTTCGGACCCGTCCTTTTCATCCCGGAACTTCTCCGGGATGTCGGACATCCGAGAAAAATTATGTGGTCCTTTACTCATCTGGTTGGCTGTGTTTGCACGGTCCTCAGGGTAATATCGAACTTGATGCTTATGTAATTGTGGTTGAGAATGAGTTGTGTGACTAGGTCGTCCATAGCCCGACGAGAATGACGCACTGCTAGAAGTCTCAATGGTATCCTCATAATCAAATTCAACATTGAATTTTTGGCGTGGGATGCTGCGATCACTTCTACTGCCCACGTCCACACCACCCTTACTAGCGTTTTGGTGCTTACTAAATTGACTATTATGGCCAGTCGAATGTTGATTCTGGTTTTGCAATGTATTTCTTACCTGGTTCCCATCTTCGTCGCCTTCACTCACTTCCCAGTGCGTATAATACTGTGGGCTCCAAGACTCTCGTTCTGCCATTCCATGATGTACCTTCTTTCGATGAGGTGAATTCATAATGCCCGTACATAAATTAGTCTTCGTGAAAAAATGTATAATTTACTACCATTGTTAATAATCGAGGAGAAGCAAAGTTGGTCGAGAAAAAAGTTGGACGCGCGTAAAAGACATTTACAGCAGTTTGTGCAGGCGGGCACTGTTACTTGCAGGTTTTCAGATGTCGAGCACAAGTTTTATTAACAGTTGCAAAAAATAATAGCCGAAACTGGAATTGATTCTTGCGATATACATTAAAAATTGACAAATTTATACCACTCACTATTTTTATTTTTTTGAATGATACTTAGTATTTTCACATGAGGTTTTGTTCTTGTAGATCATGATTTATTAAAGGTTTACTGCAGTTGGCTTGAGCCAGCAGCCCACACAACTGATAAATCTCTGCAAAAATCCGTTATCTGCAATAATCTTGCGATTCCCTTTCTGGTGCATACAATATTTAATACTTTCTAACTTTCACTATTTAAGGTGTTGTTATGTATTGTTTCATTGACTACAAGTACACAACCATATAACCAAAAAATCTACCTTCTATTACTTCAAGCAGAAAGGCATGAAAGTGAACCTATAGAGATTTGGTATGTAAATTAGCCTTTGCAATGATGCAATAGAGAATGCACATAGACTTTACTCGCTGAATTCATGTATTATTAAGTATATTTACTTATATTGTTCAAACCTTTAGAGTCAAACTTTGTTTACTTGCGCCATACAAGGCTTACAGGTTTGTATTCCTACAGCAAGCTTTGTTTTAAAATGGTAATATCTTTGGTTCACTCCTCACAGCCGATACATACAAATGAAACGATAAAGATGCACATTTTAACAACTCTCAATGTGTTACAACAGACGTCAGGTAAACTGATACGACGTTGATGATCTCACAGTTGGAAATTAGAGCTTGATGACAAATGTCTAAGCAGCAATTCAGATTACCAGTTTGGACACATTCACAGGTATTTGCAATCCACAAAATTAATCAAATTTTGCACTACACTTAATTTTTCTATACAAGAATAAATATTTTAAAATGATGATTTGACATTTCATGATGTTGTCATTCCAGATTGCTAGGATCGTGTGCAAAACTTTTGCGGGCAGATCGTCATGAAAATTTTAGACTTATTTATTCCAGTTATTATGGAAAGGAAACGGAAGTCATAAGGATTCATGATTGCAGGTCTCACTCTACTAACTGGGTCTCGCAGCGTGTAAAATATGTTTTCCGTCAGGCGTTACTATTACTACAATATTTGCGTTAGCAGTTCGAAATTCTGTTGAACAACATGTTTCTGCACAGATTCTGATTCCAGGAAATACATGAGTTTGTAGAATACACAATTGTAGAAATTTCTTTTACATGAGAATAATTTAGGGGATCGATTACAACTATACATGTGAATATTATTCAACATGGATGATGCCGAAACGAGAATCAAAGTTTATACTTAGCAATTTATATGCACTTAACAGCTGGGGGTTATGTGCGTAAATTTTGTATCCCCAATGTCACATTCTACTCGTTTGGTGTACGATCTTTAATTTTAGTGATGAGGCTGCATCTCCGTACACGGGTGGATCCCTGTTGTTGGTCTCACTTTTGCTGTGATTACAATGTAATACTATGCTATGTGAATGAAAGGGGAGATACATGACTACACCTATATATACACGTATGTACTGCAGTACATCCTGCTTCAATTAAACTTAACATACCTGCCTTTCAGTATATATGATATGGAAGTACACCAGCTCATATATTTAGATGCACGTAGTTTAAATATTTGGTAATGTGATGCGAACGTTATGCAGGAATTCATTTGTGATTTAACTTGTGAGTCAGATTATTCAAACAAAACAGGTGGATATATTTCCTAATGCCTCAAGAATAGAAACTATGAGTATCACACATACCTGTCCATACACCTGCTTAGTTCAAAACATACATGCATTTTGTAGCAAGTGTGCAACATCCATGTTATGTAAGCTTGTACTTTTGATGTTGTAGCTTCAATGGTATTACGTGTTTCAAGGTACGCGTAAGTGAGAATATTGCTGGAGGCCTTCTCACATCCTTTCTTTAGTGGAAGTCCACAACAGTGCGTTGCTGGCTTGTATAGTAGCCATCCTTATGTGTATAAGATTAACGCTTCTGCTTCTGACAATTTCGTTTATGCACATAAGTAATAATACGTAACTATATCTGTTCACAATACAGTCAAAACATTTGTATGTTAGTTACAAACTGAATCAGAACTTTGAATTTTGCGAATACAGATATTCCAATACAACAAACGAGATTCAACAAATAATCATTAATAAGAACGACCTGAGTCATTTAGATGTACTGGTTAATATTAATTACATACATGTACAGCAACGACAACAAAACTACGGTTTTAAACAATGCGAACATAATTCGTCAGGATGGTTAGGTGCAAATATACGTATATACACTCAAATTACTTAAGTGCTCTTAAGCTCCTTAAATGGGACACCAATATATGTTAAATGTTACAAGAATGTTCAAGGTAATGCAAGCCATTTGTAGGCGTGTTGACAATAACATGAGATGAAATAAAAGTAATAATTTACATATCTTCGAAGGTTATGACAACATATGGATGTGAAGCCATTAAAAAAACTTTTTCAAAATCGAACACTTTAATAATCATTATACGGTAACGCATCACAACAAAATAAATCTCTACTGAAGACACTTCTCGTCTTGCGAATAGTTAGTTTATACATACATCAGTTCGATAGTTTAAATGCAAATTGTAAAGTCAAATATATAGACTGTTCAAAAATATAGGCACAAAGCCCCAACAACATAGAGTTGTACTTAAGAAACCAGTATCATTTGTGGATACTTATCTAAACAACACCTGCTAATTCATTTAATTATCAAATCACCATACTGAGCTGACATTATTTAAAAATTGAACTCGAAAATAAAATAATAAAATACTAAGATGGCAAACATTTGTTCATTCGTTGAAAATTTGTAAATGAAACTTAATGACTACTGATCCAGTTTCTACTTCATGCAAAGGAAATTTGCTCGTCCAAGGCGTCTTCCTAGTTCTCATCTCTTTCTGTATCGTTGCAATTGGAATTTCAGTTCTTCCCATAAACTGATTGGGTGAAAATAAATCTTTGTCGTAAACCGAAATGCAGACAATATCTCCATATAAGTCTCTCACGCTAAACTGCATTGAATCATTCCATTTTGGGTTCAAAGTTTCACGTAGTACACGAGTCCGTTTTACTTCACTTCCAATGCTTACTTCACAGTACGGGTCGCTCTTTCCTGTGACAGAGGAAAATTTATTTGAACGAAAATTGATAGTCACTTAACAGGCGTTATACATGTAATAGCTCTAATAATAAATATGGATATAGTACGTTCAACAAGGCGACTAAAAGCCAAGCAATAAATTTACAGCGTGATCCTTGTAATTTGCAACGTGAGTGTCAAACCTCTAAAACATACAAGATACGTATACACAGCATCCATTATAACTTTCTCAACTTCTTTTCAGGCTTTTAAATTCCCACATGTAATCATTGACCAAATCATTGCCAAATTTATTATAATAACTGAGTTTTGAATACATAGATATGATTCAGGGGAACGTTTCCAACGTTGCTCACTTTAGTTCAGTAGAAAAGTTTTTGCTTACGATATTTTCTCCGTTGATAAGATCTGGAGGCAACAGAGCCATCTCGGGAAATTGCAACGATATTAACGTATTGAATCTATTCTTTAGCCCGCATACACAAAACGTATTAATATAGAAGTCTGTCTTCCAAGTTGCAACTTAAATTATCACTCGCTAGTTACATGAAGAACAGTAAAAGAATTGTTATCTTTAGCAGTTTTTTACAACAATGAATGCATGCGAAATTATTGTGTTACAAGCATTATGGGCATAACAAGGAACTACATACAATTTTACATTTCATCATAGTTAATGTGCTAGTTGGAAAATTACCGTAAATGTTAGTGTTACGTTTAGCAAGCGCAATGCCTTGTAGCACTGTTACTCGGAGTTGACCACAAACGGTTCCGTTGCCAAGTTTTACTACAAATAAGTACAATAAATAGTCTCCATGCAAAGCAAGAAACTATAAAATAATTTACACTACTCCGCCAGCGCTTCTGTATTAGGCCATCATGCAGCACCAAATAAACTACATTCTCTTTGTCATATAAGGGCTTTTAATAAGAAGCACAGTTACATCGTGAATACCACTGAAAGCACTTCTACACATGCGAAAATTAAATTCGAATGGTACACTTTGATGCGATCTCACCATTGGTATTTCGAAGGTTAAGTCCCTCGACCACGACAACGAGTAATCTACCCACTGCCATTGAATTCCCTATATTCCGTCATTTTTCATGAATAAAATTTTAAATATATGTATAAACACGCTTCTTACATACTTATACTTATGGGCATAACAGATAGGTACACCATGTCCAAATCAACTACACTTCATTACTTTCTCCTCTCCGTAATTCGCTGCAGATAGGTATGCATTTTGGTGGAGAAAACTGCGAATGGTGAACAAATTTCTACCAAGTCCCGTTTATATTCTATCTATGTATTATTATGAAATTGATTGCAACTTCCAATCAAACATCGTAAATATTTTACTTGAGCACTGCTGAAGGCTGGTGCGTAAAATACTTAAATCCAATGATTTATAGAAGTATGAGGACATTAAGTGAAATATTAATAATAAAAGACATACGAATAATTGAGGCTTACAAAATAATTAATCACTATTAACTACATTACAAGTATAACGTATCGGGTACTTTCGCTTTGAGCACCGGAAATGATTGTTTCGTAATGTGACTCAATAGTTTTATAATAAACTGCTAATGCATAATAGTATACATAATAAATTAAAACATTTCATTACTAATTTAAAATAAAACCGAAAAAAACTTATGAAAGTATTTACAAGGACGAAAAAAACAACTTATTCACTCCACAAAATATTTAAACATTAAAATGAAACTTACGCGATCTCTGGTTAAACTTGAATTGTTTCTCCACTTTCTCGTACGACTTTTTACCTTCTTGTAACTTCTTAATCCACAAAATCTTTTCACTGCTGGTAGATGTAGAAAGTAACATCCCGTCAATCATTAGTTCAGTATCTTCCATCTCCTGAATGGTTATTTCATTTAAGAAAATTGGCTTCCGATATATTCGAAACTTCAGGGAAGGATTCCGCACGGCGAAGTTTATTTGACTGATCGCTTTACTTGGAAGAGTCAATAAAAGAAAATCATTGAAGAGAAATCCGAACAATTCTTTGCCACTCTTGACTTTTTTCAACGCCCCATAATGGAGAAACTTTCGTGGTCCCACAGAATTGGTCAAGGAGTTGAACATAATTCTTTCTTCTTGAGCATCAAAAATAAGACTTTGTTGCAGCCATTCTAGACGGTCTGAATTTTCAGTTTCCCGAACTCCTTCATTGACTAAACTACACAATTCCTCGGCCTTTGCCATTGCCTCTTCTAAATTCCTTCTATCCGGATGATCTATATTGGTCGCTTGAAGAATTTTCTGAATTAATAAGGGATATTTGGTTATTCTTTGCATGGGTTTTAGAAGGTAAGAGCTAAGAGGTAAATTCTGAGTGTGAGGATTTTGGTTTAGACTTTGGAGGTACTTAGTGAAGGCAGCTGAAGAAGTACACTTGGACTGCAAAATTGCTACAGCTTTTTGGTTAGTACTGCAAAAACGAATGTAAATTTGCATAGAGGGTAGTTGTTGGATTAAAATATCTCCAATGATTTGAATTCTTCCGAAACTCCGCCATCTAACTTTGAACGCCATGAGAAGTTTGTTATTGCAATCAATAAGATCATCCCAGTTAACAAAAACAGCCTCTAATTCTTCCTTAGTTAGCATGCCAGAGTTAAGTAATGGTTTGATGAAGCACTGTAAAACACAAGAAATTATTTGTGTTCTTCAAGTGCTGTTAAGTAAGGGTTATTTCTATGCACTTTAAAACCACGACCATACATAATATTGAAATACATCGTTCATGAAGAATAAGATTGTGCCTTTTAAAGTATATGACACAATCTGATCATTTCACCAAAGACTTCAGTAAAAAATACTAATAATAATCAAAGTTAAATAACCTCTTTTACGACATTCATGTCCTTCAAATAAGTCTCTTCCGTAGCGACGAGCTCTTTAATAGCATCCTGTCGCTGAGTTCCTTCTTCCGTGATGGGTTCCATAAATCTCGGTTGCTCTGGATAGGTAGCTGGATGGATCTCAGTTGGTTGAAATGTTTCAAATTGCTGAAACTCTTGATCAACTACATTTGAAAGTTGTTGGAAATGAATACACACAAATCCAGTATGTGAACAAACAATGAAAATGTTTAGGAGTCTGAATTCGTTACCAGGAAGAATGATTGCAAATACTGGAAAATACATTCATGAATAGTTGCGACAGCGACAATTTTGTACATAAGGAAAATGTGCCGTTAATTATAAGTACATCCACATTAGGCAAGATATGCAAGTGAACTACCAAAAGGTTTAGTAGGTGAGGTTGTTATGAATTTAAAGCAATAATAGAGAAAAGTAAATAAAAAAACCTCACCTACTAGAAACTACTGGGGTATGACTACACGTGAAATGATAACAAAAGTTGCAATAATTAATTTATACGATAGTCAGTATTCAACTAGATGATTTATTCGATCATAACTGATTGTGTACAATGTTCGGTTAATATATGTTCGGGTTATTGATAATTACTTGAGATTCTAAAACTCTTTTTTGCTATTAACCGGAGTTTGACTAATAGGTGAGGTTTTTTTTTCAAACGATCTTGAATAATGTTCTCGGATTGAACACATAGAGAAGAGAGACAAAGAGACACGTTGTTGTTTTTCTATATAGAACACGACAAACGGTATATGAGAATAAGTAGAGGAACATAAATTTCTTATGCTTTGAACTTACATTGATTGATGGGCTCCACATAGTTAGTTGGGAAAAGTCCAATAGCTGATCCTAATTGACCCCGCCACCAGTCGGGCTCATCTTTGGAAATGATTGTAATTACGTCGTCCTTGCTAAATGTTAGCTCATCATTGTTTTGAGCTGTGTAATGATAAAGGGCTATGACTTGCTCTCCTACTCCTCCAGCTGCAGATGCACTACGTTCCGCGCTATCTCCATCGCTACCGTAAAACACTGGAGCTGCATCTTCAGGCATTCTGATGTCATCATCAAAAGGAATAGGTGTCGTTCGACTACTTCCACCACGGCTGCCGCCTCCACCGGGTCCCAAAATTTTGACGTAGGATCCAGGAAACCACCCAATTTCTCGCTTTTTCCCTTTCGCTTGCAATTCTCCTTCCCACCAGCCACTACCAGATTTTTTCCTTACAGTTACTAGTTGACCTCGCGTCAGTGTTAATTGGCCAGTTCCACTAGCAGAAGGCTGATAGTTGGCAAGAACAGTGGCAATTTCATATCTCTTACCACCAGTTTTAGTTGGTTTAGGCGACTTGAGTATTACATTTTGTCGTGTGATTTCGCTCATTTCCCGTTTGATCTCCGCTTCTTCGAAAGGCTCTAATTCATTTTTACTCTGTTCACTTACTACTGCATTATCTATACCAGCATCGAGTACATCTTCTTGAATAGGATGTGCTGGCACTTCTTCAGAATGTTTATCTTCCTTTGACACGTAATTCCCAGGAAATATTCCAACACGATCGGATCCGATCGAACCAGTCCACCATTCTCCTTCTGAGTGAGATACTAAAATTGTTTCGCCTACTTGGAATGCTAAATCACCGGGTTCTGTTGACTCGTAAGCGTAAAGTGCGACATAATAATTATCTGATACTGCTTCCACTTCCGCCTCAGGAGCAATTGTTTCAACAGGCGCTTCTTCTTCTTCTTCTTCATGGTCGTACTCTTGTACAAACGCTTCTGGAAACCAACCGGATCGCCCTTCAAGAGTTCCTGCCAACCAACCAGGATCTGGAATGATGTCGTAGTTCTTTTGGATAATATCCCCAGCCATAAACGATAGCTCATCCGAATTGCGGGACTCAAAATCGTATAATGCTTTGTAGTAAACAAGAGGCTGTTCAACGGGAATAACAGGAGCACTACTAGTAGTCCAAGCTGCATTGTAATCAAATTCTTGATGGTGTTTTTTCCGCATCGAAATAATTTTACTTCTTTTATCTTTGTAATCCTCATAAACAGTTTTACAAGTTTCAATTAGCGTAGACAATGTTGTCTTTAACTCATTCAGTTCTTCATTGGCCATCTCACTATCGGTCTTTTTCTTTGAGAGCTGAAAACAAATAGAAAATAAATACGTTACAAACACATACAATAACACCGACTTCCAACTTTCATTTCATCAATTTATTTATTCCTCCAAAATTTCTTTGATATTACTTAAGAATTACCTCTTCTTTTAATATAACCAATTTCTCTCGAAGCTGTTTAAGATTGATTCCTCTAACTTCTCGTTCAACTAATAACTTATCCAGTCTAGTTTTTTCTTTTTCTGCGGCCAATACTCGACTATTTTGATCTTTCAGCCGGGTTTTCAAAGACGCAACTTCAGCCATGTACGTATCTCTCTTAGCTCTCATTCCATCGATCTCCGATTTCACTCCAGAAACTCCAACACGTGTTTCGGTGATCTTCAAACCCAACTCGCGAACTTTTTCTGTTAGGCCTTGTAATTCTAGACCAATATTAGCATTATCGGCTTTGAGTTTCAATAAACTTTCCTGTTCTTTAATACGTCTTTGAAGTAAATCACTTCGTTTCGCTTCTTGCATTTCTTGCATGCGTTGCCTCTCTAATTCTTTTCTAGCATTTTCTTTCATTTCTTCAGATTTCTTCATCTCTTCTCGCTTTCTCTCCTCGATCTCTCTCTGTATGGCTAGCTTCATTTCCATTTCCTCCAGTTTTTTTCTTTCCTGTTCCAAACGAATTTTCTCTCTTTTTTCGTGTTCTTCTCGTTCCTTTCTTTCCCGCTCTTCTCTTTCGCGGTTTTGCATATCCTGAAGTACTTTCCGGCGGCGATCTAGTTCTGCCTGACCTTTATCATAGTTTTCTTTTCTCTTGTCTTCAAATGAAGGGCCACCACTTGTTGGTGACAGTAACACCGGAGTTGAATTTGCACTGCCTGCTGGAGTCAAAATTGATTTTAAACTTGCTGGCAAAGTAGTTGGAACGTCATTCCCGTGTAGCTTCATCGTAATTAGCTTGCAAGCGACACTAAACTCGTTAATATCCATTTTGCCGTCACAGTTAACATCAGACAAGTTCCAAATGGCACCAAGGGTTGCTGGAGGAAGTTGAGATTGCATTAAGAATCCCTTGACTTGTTCACCAGTAACATAGCCACCAGCAGGATTTAAGCTTTTGAACTGCTCCATATGACGCTGCCTCTCCTGAGATAATATAGTCCAAGCATCGACTGGTTCTTGCTTTACAGGAGGAGTTGAATACCCGCTTTGTGGAAGTGAAGCAACTGGGCTGCTGGCAATAGCACTCAATGACCCAGATGGTGACATAATAGGCGTTGCGGTGTTGCTGCCCGTTGCAATTACCAACCTTAAACTAGGTGGAAGATTTGGAGGTAATTCAAATCCTCGTAGTTTCATGGTAATTAACTTGCAAGCAACACTGAATTCATTAATATCCATTTTCCCATCGCAATTCACATCTGCCAGGCTCCTACAATATAAAATACAATAGAACAATAAAATACGTTCTTAATATTAATGTACTGGAACTCCTTAATTCCGAATATTGAATACTTGCCTCGCTGTAGCTACATATTTATTGCTTACATATTTTTAGCACATGCATGTATTTAATACCTAATCTGTTTAATAAATCCTAAATAATCTGAATAACCTCACTACAAAATTTAATTAATGTAAAAACTATCATTAATAAATAATACAAAAAGGTACGACAAATAGCTTTGATACCCGATTAATACATCAACAATTTTGAATGCTTGGCGTGTCGAACTCATGGTATTGTATTCCTCAAACTTATTATCTACACGCTATAATACACTATCTCCAAAAACGCCCCCATTCATTACATCACATATAGACACTACTTTCCAATAAATACATAGCATTCCCATCATAATATCTTCGTAATTTCTTGGTTTTGGTTACCAACATAGTCATCCAAATGACACATACCCAGGCATCTTTTCAAATTCCAAAACAATAAATATCCCTGAACTTCCACACATCTACTTATTTCATTGAATTTAAAACATTTAATTGAATTCCCAATAGCAGTAGCGTCATCCGAGTCCTGATTCGCTCCACAACATATTATTCATATATTTCACATATATTTCCCATTGTAACAAATTGGCAAATAAATAAATAATATTGTAGCCCCTACATTTATAAAACTAAAACATCTTACTTCACTCCTAAAATCCTAATTCGCTTGTTTACTCTCATTGTTACTACACCTATAGTAAATATTTAAATACAAGTACCTAATACAGATTGTAAATTACATAAACAAAATCATCTCATATTACCAAATGAGTCCCAGCACTTGCGGTGGTAATTGTGACTGTAAAAGGAATCCTTTGGCCTGGTCACCCGTCACAAACCCACCTACCGGGTTAAGGCCTTTGAACTGCTCAATGTGCCTCGCCCTTTCCACGGGTTGTATTACCCAAGGGTCCATCGCTTCTTATCTGTCAAGACACAAAAATATAGCAACATGAAGTATATACCCGCATTCGGACTCCGCCCGTAAAATTCCTTTAAATTGAATGGAAATCAAAAGTACTTACATTACAAAGGTAAATAACACCAAGGTAGAATTAAAAAATAACTTTAGAATTTAGAAAATGTTTTTAGTATATTTTTAGGAAAGATTCCTCTCCCTGGGTACTACTTGAACCATGACTAGACTCGGTGGAGAATCGCTCTGACACTGCTACTGGCCGCTTCAATACAAAGTATACATTGAGCGATATCAAATATGGACTTTCTCTCTCTCTAAGCGCAAGTCTTCTCTTTCTTGTCCCTTGTATATTTCCTATATACCGTTTCCCTTCCTATATGTCCCCATGTTAAATTTCATATATAGCTACGTCATAGGTATAACTGTCAAATGGCCCATTGCCCTATGCTATAATAAACATGTCCTATGGTTTAACATACAATGCTATGACATACACTATCGTCAAAAACTATCAAAAAGTACTAATTTCTGCGTTGAAAGGATAGACATTAGTACTTTGGGATCCTTCCCTGGCGCTATGCTATAACATGACCTATGCTATAACATGCCGTATACTTTAACATGCGCCATACATGAATAAACGTGCCCTATACTTTAACATGCCCTTTTTTAATAGTCCTATGCTATAACATCCCCCATATAAATAACAGAGTGAAATGCAACGGCCCCAGCGGGTGGACGGGGCTAAATAGAAGCGAGCGGACTTATTGAAACTCCGCTGCTCTGCCTCTGCTCCGGTCGACCATCGAACAACTTTTAAGAATCGAAGCTGAAAGAATTTTTCGTAAAAGAGTCATCAGTAGTTTCGTATATTATAATACTTTATACACACACAATATTATGACTTGAGGCTTGGCATTATTTTATTATAGCTGTGTTCATTCAGTCCACCCGTCGTTTGCACTTTATTTTAACATTTATCAAGCATTATCAAGTTTAATATACGTTAGAATTTATATTATTTAGTTATTCTACCATTCTCTAGCGTATTGTCATTTTGGGAAAAGTTTTACTTCTGTATAGGAATCAACGAGATAATATAAAAACTAATATATACTCTAATAGAATTTAGTCCTGTCTGTCGTTGTGTTAAAGTTCTGTTTATGTTGGAATTGCTGGATTCGCATATTATATACTTATTTATCAAATCAAATCAAGCTTATTATTCTGTAGAGTTGTCGGAATCAGGACATTATTAAAATATTTATTAAAATGAAGTGGGAATAAAAATTGAGCACTTTGAGTGGATTCTCATGATTATTATTTTGCTTTCACTGATATTGTATTATTAGTTACTTTTTTTGTAATCGTCATATTAAATTTAACTTCACGGCAGTAACTCGTCCTCATTGTTGTTATTGTTGTGGGAGTTACTGATGGATTAACTTTATAAAGGCATTGACACCGGGGTCGAAGGAAGTTAGGTTGGGTCAATGGAATTAATTTATTAGCACTCATATTTGAGTCAAATATTTATAAGTATAAATATAGGATATTTGCTACAGCCAATGCAAAAGCCGACGCCGTATCTTATATATCTGTATTACTGTTTAACGTTGCTTTTTATAAATACTTAATGATTGAGCACATAGACTGCAGTCGGCATTTTAATACCTTGGTTTGATCCTGAATTTCTCTGTGGATTCTGGACAGACAGTTAAAATTATATAATAGAGGAAAGAGGACTTGGTGAGAATTTATTTTGTTTTTATAGTGTGAATTATGTAGTACGTCAAGTGCTAAAATTTAATAATATGCTACACCTAAACATTGGTATAGACTATTGAACTATAATGATTGAACTTTTGTAGACTGCTGTGATAAGCATGTCAGTTGTACAGTAAAGGAGGCAACGATCCTCTTCTTGAACTATAAGTTTCTGATTTTTTGAGACGATTTTGTGATTACACCGACAGAGTTGAAGTATTATAGATCGTCTTCGATTTACAGTTTCTCGTGTGACTGTTGGTCACAGTTTCAGTTGACTTTTATGGTGAGATTGTGAGTGTGTTATTGTATTTAGTCAGATGTCAATGTTACTGTTGACATAAAAGTGTTTTATCATGTTGAACATTATGTATGTAAGTGATTGTTGTTAATGTTCAAGGAGGTGAGAATCTACTTCGTCTCGAATTTTTTAAAGTCTGGAAATTCGATTGTCGGAAATAATGGTTCTTGTATTATTAAGTAGGCGAGTGTTTTTTTAAAATTTATTGATGAACTTTATCAATTTGTTTTTTGCAGAGTTGTGACCACTGAGGCGCAACTGTATCCTGACTACTATTTTATGCCCCTTCTTGCCCTCTGAAGTTCATTCAAGGTAGTTCAGCTATGGACGCGGATAGTTCAACTGGATTGAATGAAAATTCTGAAAGCGGCGAGTGTGACTCGCCATCGGCCGACGAAAACACCAGTAATACTGCGGATTTTGACTCGGCATCGAAATTGAGTGCTACCTCCGAGCGAACCAATATAGATGCACTGGATGACACCGCTAGAGATACGTTGATTGTACCTCCAGCTGAGGATTCTAGCCATTCTACTAAATCAATTAAACACATTGCGGGTAGAGTTGATTTGAGCGGTGACCATGATGTACTCGATTTTGAAGGTGACGATTTAGAAGATAATGTGCGAGGTAAATTATTAAACAATGACGGTGAAGATGATGAAGATGAAGAGGGCGAGCTTGAAGATGAGAAAGAATGTCTTGGCTCCGCATCCCCGTTGCCGGGGCTGGAAGAAGGGGAATGCGTTGAGGACAAGCCGGTCGTCAAGCCAGCGAGGAAAAAAATTGTTTACAAAGAATCTGAGAAAGATGAGGGCGAGGATGATGAGCTGGAAGAGGGTGAAGTTACAGATGACGAAGACCGAAACAATAAAGATCCCAAACCAGTATGCCGATTCTTTGGTAAAGGTCAATGCACTTGGGGGTCTAACTGTAGGTAAGGGCTACATTGAAAATGGGGTATTATTCAAAATAAGGTTGTTTTATTTGGGAATAACAAATTTTAAATTCTTGGACAGATTTTTACATCCAGGAGTTACTGACAAAGGATTATACACTATGTTTGATCCTATGAGGCCTCTGTTACCAATCCCCAACAATCCTGCTACTAGCACAATTAAACCGGGATTACTAGGCATAGCACCACCAAACTTTCATCCTATTGTTAAACCAGAAGAACCTGTCATTGAGTCTGCTTGGGAACGGGGTTTACGCAATGCAAAAGAGGTAATAGTGTATGCCCACGAAAGTTGCGTGAAATAAAAATATTTACATTACTAGTGACTTGTAGTTTTTCGGTGCCCCAACGTTGCTTCAGAAAATCAAAACAGTTTTCCAATTTCCAGATAATCAAGCAATCTGTTAAAAGAAAGGAAACTGATGTTGACTTTGAGGAGAAGAAAATGAATTTGACCCTGGCTCAAGAAGAACTCGATAAGGAAAATGACTATTATGTACGAAAACCAGCAAGTCCAGAACCTGCTGCACAACCACCGTAAGTTATATTGCAATTAAGTCTAATGATTCACATACAAACGTTAATGAAGTACATGTTTCAAGCATACTTACGTCCTTGTTGCTAGTGAGGAAGATATCTACATGGATTCTTATGAAGTGTCTACTCCATGGACTGAACCACCTAGTCTTCCTCCTCCAGTACGGCACACTGTAGCGCCACAAAAAATTGATCCTGATTTTGTGCGAGAACGAGTTCATCGTCTCCATAAACCTGGCAGAGCCATTCGAGAGGCTCCTCCAAGAGATGCACCCATTAGAGAAGCACCTCCTTTGCATGAGCCTGAAGTAAGAGACGAAACATCAACATATAGTAATTAAACACAAATAGTTCTGCTCATGCTAAATTTTTTTTCTTACAGGTTCGTATGGTTCGGGAATCGGCTTTACGTCGTGGTCACAATTTTCCGGATCAATATGGAGGTCCTCATGGTTCTCGAAGAAATTACGATGAGTAAGAGTAATAATGTGGCAATGACAAGTGGCTGATCGCTTCCATTCTAGAAATTAATCGATGATTTTTTGGCTTCGTTTACAGTCCTAGAAAAGCCGAAGAGTGGCATGACCCTTGGATGCGAACGAAATCACCCGGAGCCCGTGTATCAAGGAAAGATTCGACTGTGTCGAAACGATCTAGCTATTCTAGTGGCTCGTCCAGGTCGTCTTCTAGATCATCATCATCTTCCAAGTCTTCTCGTAGCAGTCGTAGCTCCTCGAAGTCCTCGAAGTCTTCACGAGGGTCTAAAAGTCCAGCAACGAAAAAGAGAAGGAAGTCCCGCGATGATGTTGTACGTAAAGCACCGCCTCGAAGAATGTCGCCGAAACCAGGTACTTTTTTCGAGTTTTATTGTACACATAAACTTTTGTATTATATTTTCATACTTTAATCACAATATTTTTCAGTGAGAATTGCCCCTCCTCCACCTCCCAAAGAAGAATTTGGTCGGCGAGTCCCACCCTATGGAGGGCCAGCTCACTACGACCGACCTCCTAGGTTTGCCCCATCACCCCCAAAAATGTCCACTCATGTTAAGGACAGAATATCTGACAAGAGTAATCCCTCACAGTCTTTGGTGTAAGTTCACTATTTAATCATGATTTAATTTAATTAGTCTTAAATGGCCAGAAGTAGTAAAAAGTAAGTAACTTTGTTTGTATGCTGACCTTAGGAGGGAACGGGATCTGAAGGGAGTCAGGGGAAATCGCATGAGACATCGATCGAATTGGTCCAACAGATCAGAGAGCTCTTCTCGTTCCAGATCAAGGTCGAGATCAGTTTCACGGTCCAGGTCAAGATCACCTTGGTCGAAATCTTTGTCAAAGTCTCATTCTAAATCCAGATCTCGATCGATTTCTAGTAAACCGAGAACAAGATCCAAATTTTCAAGGGACAGGTCTGTTAGTGGATCTCCCTCACCCTCCCGGTCGAGGTCTGTGTCAAAGAGACACTCATCTTCACGTTCTCCATCACCAAGTAGTTCTAGTTCGTCTTCCTCATCGCTTGGCTCCCCAACATTAAGTAAGATGGAAACAGGCATTCTAAAATTCTAAACGTATTTGGCCCAATTCGTTCATCGTTGAATAACACTTAACTTTTTTTCACCAGCTCGAACAAAGAGAAAAGCGCCATCCGTTGAAAAAACTGCTCCTCCTCCTGTAGATGTAGTTTCGGTGGCACCTCAGAAACAGATTAGAAAAGTCGAAACTGGAAAATCACAGGTACGTATTCTCCATAGTAGCATAATTTTTCAAGGTATTTCATAGCCTATGAGTATTTTTAATTTTTTAATATTGAAATCATAAAATTATGGAATTCTAGGCAACTCCACCAGTAAAACCACAAATTAAGATGACATTAAAATCATCAGGTGGTATTAAAGCTAATAAGAACGTTATTGATCGCTTGTCTGACGATTTCAAAGGTAAGAGTTGAAATTGATTACAAATAAAAGCAGATTACAACGACAACAGCTATTATATAAAATTCAAATTATAAATGAATGCGTTACAGATGATAGAGGTTCCCAATCGGGTAAAGACGGTAACAAAACTCCGATTCCGAATGAAGACAGCTCACGGGTAAATTATTTTCCAAGCCATACTTTTAGTTATTTGTGTATCTTTAATAACCATATAAAGCAATTCTCCCTTGTGTGTTAAAGGAGGACGTTTCTATGGAGGAAGTGTCAAATGGGGCAAAAGGCATCGCGTCTCCTAAAGAAGCTAAAACGTCTTCTAGGAGACGAGAAGAGCTTCTGAAACAACTAAAAGCAGTCGAAGATGCTATTGCCAAGAGACGATCCAAGCTAATGTGACGGGCATTGGATTTAACACGTAATGACTGTCTTCTCCCAGTTATAATTTGGGCGTTTTAAATTCCAGCTATGTATAGTTCATTGGTTTAACTGTTTCTGGGGACATTCATTGGAATCCAAAAGTTTACTAATGCTGCTTGTCAAGTGGGGTGAATAAACTTGTAATAAACTCGTTAAACTTGTATAAAATTGTTTTTGTTGGTACTTTTAAGTTCCATAAGTAAAAATGAAATTATTAATGCTATAAATATTTTAGGATTGTACAAATTTACTATCAAAATAAAAGTAAACATTGTGACTATTTAAACCTACACTGTTCATGTTTTGTCATCATTATGATACACATGCAAAAATAATTTTAATATCGTTAAACTAAGGAAGGGGTTACCTATACGATTCTTTCAGAATGGTATGCGTATGCCAAATGAATTGTAACTCGTTAAAAATATTTTTAAAATATTTTATTGATCATAATATTCATCGTGAACGCAATATCTTAGCGGTGAAACTAACTCATTATACGGTGTCTTCAACATGGAAAGCTAAGACTGGAACTTTTCCGCTGTGATTTGCATTGATCATTAGTTTTGAATACGGTGAATGTAATAATACATTATATCAAATTTTAAATACTTTTCTGATTAGTAATAATAGATGGACAAAGAATGGCAACTTGTTATCCATTGGATTGGTTATACAATTTTGGCAGAGAAAGTCTATAATGAAAGTTACAAATTGAAATATACCGAGTGTAAAGTTTCTAGATACAATATACAATGTTTAGGCAAAGATGGGAGAGATTCTGTAATTCTTTTGGCTTGGACGCTTCAGTTGCTTCAGTACGGGGTAATGAGCATATCCCAAGGTTACAATAAATATTTTATCATTATACATACGTATTGGTGCTTTAAACATCGACATAACTAATGCCGAAAAACCGTGCAAAATTTGACACAAATAGTGGCACTCATAATATTCCCTACATTTACGCAGCGACATATGGTGAACTTGCATAAAATTTGCTCCAGATAGTTACTACAGATTTTAGATATGTTCTTGTGATATACAGTCATTAATATAAATAAGAATGTAAAGTAGGAAAGACTTGATAAATTTTCCCTCGTAGACAATAACAGGTATAGCTGCAATAAGATATGGAATGAGAATTAGCTGGCCGGAAAAAGTGCATACAAAAATGGAATGACTATGGTCTAAAAATGGAAGATAAAAAGGAAAGTTGTTAAATAATTGTGCGGAATTACTTGAAGTAAATATAAACATTATCACATCCATTCTGAGGTATTGCAAGTTAAAACAACTTAATATTAACTACAACATGTATCCATGTTTAAACAAGATTATGAAACATGTTCAAATTATTTAACATATAATAAACTTTGGTATCTACACCTACAAAATACATGCATTGTATTGCGTTTCACACCTGCACTATAAGAATAGTTACTCCAATCACTCACATACATAAATATTGATACAATTTAAACAGTTGTAGCTGTCTTGCAATCGGGAATGTATATATGTACATCTTTGTTAGAAAGAGAATTTTCACGTGCACTTTTTAAAGTAATAACAGCTATGCCCTTGTGCATGTATAAATTTGCAATCTTCACAATTTCTTCCCAAGAATGTTGAAATACCCGGGACACTTATATGGTGTGTAAGCTGGTAATGGGGAACATACTGCCAATCAAAATTCTTGTAGAACTGATTCAAGCCTTAATTAATACAATGGTATGCCGCGGAAACTCCCTGCAAAACAAAAAGCAATCAGTTAAATTTAGATTTCCCATACTTTCATTGGACAATGTATTTTTGGCTATTATGGAAAACTCACTTCCATGCTCTGCGGAGTTGACATAGACATAAGCCGCAATCTATTCACGTGGCAAGGTCTACACAATAAATGTCCCTCCAGTGGGTAGCAACGTTTATCGGGTTCATCGGTGAGCTGCATTCCACAATCCTGAAATCATTTTTTAAAATGAAATTAGCTACTGATCCAGCAATATTGTTGATATGCTAATATCTGTTATTTAGAACTTCCATCGCTTATGAACTTGTGTAATAACATAAAAAACTATAAATACTGTTAAAAGTATCGTTGCTTATTTTTTCTCATTATAGTCCAATAATACGCAATCTAACGACTGCGCGCGCCAATACTTTTCATATGCCGCAGCGCTGCACATCACAACAGAATTAAATAATAATAAATAAACAGTTCAATTTCTATTGTGCTGGTGAAAGCCTGTCACAAAAAAACCACAGAGCGTAATATAACATGCGTTCGGAACCAATTGTAAGTACCTATATGTAAGCTCATGTACATACACTACTCAGCTCTGAATTTTAGATCTAGTGCGTACAACTTTCCGTTTATAAATATTTAATTTCCGTCGCTATGTATTTGCAAGTACTTACTTCACAAGAGTAGCAGTCCACATGGAAATCTTTGTCCATGGATACGACCCGCACTGTTTCTTCAGTACCCTATAAAAATATGATTTAATAAAAGGTGTTAGGGATCGTGTATCATTGTTCAGCTGCCAGCAATGTGTTTAGCTCCGTTAATAGACTTGCTGTTAATTCAAGAATGCTAACCTCAATTGGAGTGATGGATTTTCCACAGGCCGCACAGATGGGCGCAAAAATTGCATGGTAATCATTTACACAGTAAATTTTGTTGTCCATGTCTACGGTAAATGGCACTCCATCCAGACATTCGTTGCAAATACAACATCGGAAACAACCCGGATGGTAAGGTTTTCCCATTGCTTGGAGAATCTATTAAATTAAGTATAACCTTGAGCATAAGAGGTGAAATCAGCGCTAATTAACATGAAGGTTGAATACATGTTAACATTGATTCGACATACTGTTTCCATTATGAGGTGTCCACACAATGAGCAGCGTTCTGCGGTTTGTTGGAATCCACAGTATAGATAGTCTTCTTCACAATATACTTTTCCGTTGACATTATAAAATGCTTTCCCTCGAAGAGCCCTGCCACATGAAACACACACAAAACAGTTTGTGTGGTATAAATTGCCCATAGCCTGACAAGCCTGTCCAGCTCCCGTCACTTTCTCCCCACATGTATGGCAAATACCTAGAAAATCATGTGAATATCAAGTTGTTGGGAGCGTTTGCATTATATTACATATTATGTTTTAATAATAACAAATTTGTTTTTCGTATTACCGAAATAAGCTCCCTGCTCCTCTTGTTTAGCAAGTTCTTCTTCTATTTGGCGTGTGAGTTCTTCAAGTTTTTTCTCAGCTTCCGTGGGACCCTGAAATAAAATGATTGTGAGCTTTTTACTTATAAGAGATTTACATTTAAGAACATATCTGCATTGTTCGATAATATTTCCGCCTAGATCTTACATTTGGCTTGTGCAGAGTTATTGACGGTAGTAGTTTCCTAGGGTTTTTAAATAGTCCGGCGGATTTCTTTGATGCTCCACTTGTTATATTAGTTGATGTAGCTAATTTTCCACTAACTCCAATATTTCCCACGGCATACGGCGATGGTGTACTGTTTGCATGCTGTGTCTCTATGGGCTTGAATTGATTTGACGATGGGATTTCAGCATAAAGATGACTTTTATTGGATATTGCTTCACTGTAGGCAACATCTCTTGTCGTTGGTCTTTTTACGGGAACTTGAGGGCACGCTCGACTGTTCCCGTTAGCAACTGCATGGTGGATAGTTCCTTGTAGGTGTGAAATCGATGATGTACCATAGTGACCAGCACCAGGATTAATGATTCCATACTGTATAGTGTCCAGATTTTCATAAATAGGTCCTTCAGACCCATTTCCAGCGGTCGAAGCAGTGTATAATGATTTATTCAGAACAATGCTTCCACTATAAGGAGATGGCGAAGATCGACTACTACCAATGGAATTAGCGACTGATGGCACATATTGATAATTGCTACTTAAATTTTGAGTAACTCCGTATCCCCCAATTATTTTGTTATGATACCCTTCATATGGTGGGGGCGGTGGTGGAGGATATTGCGGTGGGTTGTTACTAACAGTATTCAAATTCTCATAAATAGGATCATCTGAAATGGGTGGTGGTAAAGGAGGAGACGGTATCGCGTAGTTCCTAGGTCGTCCATATTCTGCAGCTTGCATTGGTATAGAACTGATGGATAACTTTTCTAACTTGCTGAGAACTGACCCAGTGGAATTTCCGAGCCCACTGGAATGATTGCTCGTTTTTCCGGGATTAATACTACCCGCCAGAATTGAAGCATTGACTTGACTTGCTGATGCGGTAGGAATGATTGAGCGACCTTCGGCCGTCGAATTCGAAGGTGGGTGACCAGTATGAGATGTTGTCCAAGTGGAAGTCTTGACAATAGAATTATTAGAAAATTGCGAGTCTCCCGTTTTGGATAAAGGATGTACTTCAAAAAGGCTTAGGTCTTTGATAATCCTCGATGTATCTTCGTCCATAAAAGACTTGACGACCTCGGTGTAATTTTGCATTCAGACAGATTTCCTGATTTACAGTAAATCCTATATGCAACAATGTTCAGTATATCACATTTATCACATTATAACTTTAGTCAACTTTATCAAATTTATTATCATACAGAATATTCTTCTAAGCTCTATAACTTTGAAACAGAATCGGTAATCAAACGCAACACACACATACAACTCATATATATATATACTCACAATAAATATAAACTTGTATTAACAAGATTTAAGTGTTCTACTTACCATTCAAAAATAAAGTTGTCATTACAATTGATTGATTCCTACAGCTGAAAGCTCAGCTAATAAAATTTTTAATTACTTCCATCAATAAATGTGACCAATCTATATTCTCGTGTGCATATAAAAAATATTTGTATAGCTCCGATGAGGCCCGAATGTAGATGTATAGCGAATTTTGCAAATAACTAAACTCAATACAGTTTCAGCACTTATGGTTCGCGTATGAGTAAGATTCCCCGACGTGAACGTCTGGAGTGGTTGAGTCAGCAAAAAGAAAGTTAAAGCACCAACCCAACCAATAGATTTATATTGGTTAAATTTTTAAGGCAGCAGTAAATGCTTAAGAATTATTTATTTTTTCTTCTTGTTCCTTTATCCAGCTTAAATTATCTTACAGGCCTCACTTCTTAAATATAGTGGCCGCTTATTTCTTTGTATTAAAAATTAACGATAATCCGTCTATTCATATGAACGATATGTATATTAAATACGGACAATTTTTTTTGTTAAATACTGACAATGTTTCTGTTACATAGGGACAATTTTTCTGGTAAATACGGACAATTTGTCTAGTAAACACGGAAAATTTTCCTATTAAATACGGACAATGTATATGTTAAACACGACCAATTTATCCATTAAATACGGTCGATGTGTCTTTAAAATATGAAGGAAATCTGAGTATTTTTGTAAATGTGAACGCTATTTGTGTATTACAAATGAAGAATACTTGTGTATTAAAATCGAAGGATGTAGTATGAAAATATATAAAAATTCATTATTTTATCACTCCGCCAGAAGAAAAACCTCTCACTTTCACACACATAAAAATATTATAACTAAATTGGGAATTCTGCACACGTAGCGGAGAAAATGAAGGTAACATATACACGGATTATTAAATTTGAGAAAAAATCGACGGGACACAAAATAAGCAATGAGACGGTGTGTATAGGTACTTTTTTATTGTAGTTGTGTTAAATTCATTTCATTAAAAGTAAAAACTTTTCAGCTAGCATCTGTGCAAGAATGTTTAAGTCTACAGGGAAGGAATCTATAAGATGAGAAAAGTCTTCTCTTCTTCGGATGAGGTAAGAATCGCCGTCTCTCCTTTAAGCAGTTGTGCACTCCTTCAAGAATGCAATAGAAGCTTTTGGGCATGGAGTACCCTTACCAGCAAAATTATTCACTCTCAAAACCTCAACAAGTCTGTGAAGCACTGTGGACGAAGCAATTTTTACTTTACCCTCAAACTCAAAACCTCAAACGCAATGGTGGGTGCCTCTCTTCAGTGCTTATGTACTCCATTCCATCCAAAACTCATAGCAAAGCAAAACAAGGTAAAGCAAAGCTAAGCAAGGTAAAGCAAAGCTAAGCAAGGTAAAGCAAAGCAAAGCGAGGTAAAGCAAAGATCCAAACTTACTATATTCCATTCACTTTACCATGGTTACGCAGCGTAACTTACGCTTATCTTATGATGATGCGGCTTTAGGTGCCTTCAAGAAGATGATGCTTTATTTATTATATCTGCTTATGTATATGCGCGCAAAATCCTTATTCCCTTCTACAGGCGCTGCTTTTTCCTTTGACTTTCAAACTGTCATCAAAACATGCATTAATTAAATACACTTTAATGTATGTATTGTTACGTTCTCCATTGTTAAATGCTCTGTCAAAAGTCCATTATTATATTATATGCAGATTCTGTAAATCCATTATTATATGGAGATACTGTAAGTCCATTAATATTATTATTATATGTAGATATTGTGAGCCCATTCATATTAAATGTGCTGTAATTTTTTTTATTAATGCTTGAATATTGTAGAGCTCATTATTATTAAATGAATGGCAAAACACATTTATTAATGCATTGCAACGGAACTTACATTTATTAATAAATGTATTGTAAAGTGCAAGTAAATGTATTGTAAAGTTTGTGTGTATTCACACATGCATTGTAATTTGTAATGTGCACATATTAACATATACATATATGGTAAAATTCATTTATTAATAAATGCATTGTAAAGTTTACTTCATTTAAAAATGCTATCCACAATCAAAATCATAAAATGCTATCCAAATCTCATGGTTAAATGAGCTGTAAGTAAGTTTATCATTATTAAATTACATTGTTAAGCCAAGCCTATAGTAAGTAATCCTAAGCAGCAAATATTGTGCAGTGTGCAGTTTGTTTTATTGTTATTTTAGTTTGCATTTGCACTTTATTGTGAAGCCTTATCACTTTATCAGTGTGTATACTCTATGTGTATATAGCGTACACACTGTTTTCCATATGGGATAACACCGTATACAAATACAGTGCAATAGTATATCGCAGCAATTTGTATTAAAATTCTGTATGAGTAATATTAATAATATTATACTACTTTGCGCTCTTAATTATTTGATTTGATCATCAGGGTATACAGAATATATGTTATTGTGTATATGCTGATTTATCGTTTATTTCCCAATTTTTAGGATCATCGATACGATTATGTATATGCTTTCTAGTAGTAGGTATGTATGTTTGTATTTTTGTGTAATGTTCATTTGTTTGTGTCGTATGTTCATGCTTTATTGGTATGAATTATCTTCTTTTCTTATCAGTTTGCCGTGGCTTATCTATATGTAAGTATATTTTTTATCGTCAAAAGAGATGGTGAATGGTAAAAAGAAAACGAAGAACATTAATTTATTCTGTAATTCATATGCGTCTTTACTATTTACTAGATAACGATGGTTTAGGTTGACTGTGTAAGTCGAGTTAAGCTTATAGGTTAAATAAAGGGCGTTATTATTATTATTGAATTAATGCTTAGCAATAGCAAAATTATTAATCTTACAAACTATATAAAGACCTTGTTGATGCTTTTTAACAGATAAATATATGCATATTAATGGGAATGACATGACGTGTGAAATAATTTATAATATTTACAGAATATAGAATACATTTTTAGCAAATTTTTCTCCCCCTTTTTTGAATAATAGATTTGCATCAATACCAATAGTTAAAGGGAATACTTAAATAATCATGTTTTAATGCTAATAAAAATTGTATCCATATTACAGATATTTCTATAATTTTGTAAGTCAATATAGTAGCAATATTGCAACTGTTCTTCAGTTTGAAAATAATGTAATCTGTGTAAATATAAAATTGTATAAATAAAAGAAAATGATGGGCCAATGGCATTTAGTAAATGTAAAATGATCATAAAATTATCCATGGAATTAAGTCAAATTATTAATCATAAAATTATCCACGGGAGTCAAAGCTTTGACCATAAAAATAAAACTATTCATGAATTTAAGTATGTAAAGCGGCGAACTTTTATCAAGGGAGGTTCGAATTTTTTAAAGGAGGAAGCTATTTTAGTACATGGTGCAGTGCAGTTTATTGAGATAAAAGTTAGCGTATTGCATGCACGTGCGAACTCATGCAGTCCCAATCCTATATCTAGCAAATATTTTGCGAATAGGGCAATAGGGTCTCAAGAAGAAACTTATTTGAATGTGAAAGACGCTATTAGAAAAGATACTAAAGGCTGCCGAAGTACTTGCGTTGGAACGTTAAACGAATCCATTGTGGGTCTGAGGTGGGATGACCTTGTTGGAAACTAAAATGTGTGGAATTTCTGGATTCCATCATTGGACCCGAGAGGAATGTCTTTGTGCCATTTATACTGGGAAATGGTTTCACGTATTTTCTTGGACGAGCAAAATGTTTAATTGCAAATGGCAAACACGTGCAAAATACACAGTTGGTTCTGATTGCACTCTGTTTTCATTTTTCGTGTTATTACGTTCATTAATTGACATTGCGGGAGATAAATGCATAAAATATTCAGACTGACAATAAATGTTTTTTCTTCAACTAACATGTGTAATCTAGTGCCAGGTTTAGACGGTTATTATGAACAATCAAATAAATGCTTTTCGAAAGATGAAGATAAAATGTATAGAGTGATGAAGGACAATAGGTCGTAGTTTATGTCATGAATCATGATATGAATGGTGAAGTATGTTTGTAATATGTGATGCCTTTAATGAAGCTGACAAAACTATAGTGGATATTTTACCAAACAATTTTTTTCATTTTTTATTATTACATTTCTAGATCAAGACTTGTACACAAACTATTGTTCTGAATCACACTTTGTGTATTATTATGAATTTATCATATTCATGACTGAACATCGTGAAGAGCTTTTAAGCATATTTATATTCGAATACAGAAAGCATGACATGTACCTAAATCCCTGCAGTATTTGTTAAATTTCTTACTGCCAAACTATTATTTCTCATCTGGTTATAATGTACGTTGGGTCAAATTACCTATAAAATATTTCATTTTGTTACATTTCTTTATTTTTAAGTATATTCTCACTAGACTCACTATAATATTCTATCACCAGTCACCATTATTATTAGACATGTTATTTACTTTCTTTATTACAGCGTATTTATGTTATTATTGACTGACCAGCACTAATGAAGTTTGTTATTACTCTAATAGAGTAAATACTAAGTGAGGAGTAACCTCACCACAAATCATACTCTTGCAGACTGTTAACACTAACGGCTGGATTAAAATATATATTTTCAACTATTGCGGTTTCCACGTTTGTATTAATACTAAATGTCATTTTTAATAAAAACAGTTGTCCATCTGTATATAAATTTTGAGAAGACCTGTCATCTTAGATTTACTGATTAACTATCCACTTATTATGCCCAAACCATGTTTAGTTTTAAAACTACACTTTCAAGATTTACCTTCATAAATAACTAATAAACTTTGTATTCTAGGTTTAATTCCCAAAAATTCACTTTTTTCTATGAATATTGTACATGTATTAACAATCTGGGTGTATATTTGTACTTAACTGCTTCGTATTAGGTCTTGAAAATGCTGATACGTAAAAACCTAACTCTACTATAGTATAGTCCACTTCTCTAAGTCGTTCACTTTATTGGTATTATTACTTAGGCTAAAAGGGTCAAACTCAATATTATGGTATTCTCCAGCCTGGTTACTCAACATTGGCATTCAAGAACCTTGAGTAATTAAATACGATTTACTCACACGCTTCTAGAAAGGGATTTGATACATACATATGTATAAACATAATACTTCTTACACCCGTGGGCAACTCTTTTATAATCTTACATCTCCCGAATCTTATGTCTCGCACCCGACTCAAAGAAAACATTTAAAGAATAATGATTCTAGAATATTGTGTGACGATAAGTGTGTAGATTTTTTCATGTATATAAGTATATATATATACGTATAAATACTTTTCGAACCGCTTGAAATTCTCTATTAAAATTGTACAACTATTGTTATTACTGGACTGGGATTCATTTTCCATCTCTTCTTTGTAAAACTGTTTCGAAAGAACGATTGCTTCTAAAATTATCAACTTACGGTTTCGATTTGTACATACAGATAGAATTACCTACAAATACAGTCGACGGAAATCTACTGCTTCGAAAGAACTCGCTAGTAATTGCAAATACTTTTTTTTGTTTATTCAGTAACAACTATGTATAAATTCTGGCTAAAATGATATCTGTATTCTGCTATTTCAATACATGATCTACACTGCTTGAGCGTCTAGTAATAATTCTTCTATACTGCATTGTCTGATTTCATCCTACAACATTTTCAACCAACCCAAGCCCACATGGATCGATTTCCCCCGTTGTTGTAGTGTCTACACACAATTAAGTATATGTCAGTACTATGAAATTATTAAAATGTTGTAAAAGTACAAAAGCAAAAATTAGGTACAATAATTAATATAGAAATTAAAAGTTGGCCCGATTAATTTTGTTTTCATAAACAGTTCTGCGAATTGCTAAACATAAGAAAAGGCGTAAAAAAGACATTGTAAACTTTAGAATTAAGGCAAACAGTTATTGAAAATGGTAGGACTTTTTCGGCCAACAATAATTGCAAAGGTGATTCACGCACTTGGGAACAAGGACATATGGACAAATTTAGAATCTAAATTTTGTAAAACATTGATACACACTTTCTAAAATCAAATGGCAAGTTTTGAAGATAAGTATGTCAACTTTAGCGTCCGCGTTAATATTTTTTAACCAATAATAATTATTACCAAATACTTCGTATATTAGAATAAACAATTATTAATATGTTTGAATTTCATTTTTCATGAATGATTTGTCAAATTGATCTTCTGCTGACCTTTAGATACTTAGACCTAATGTATATACATAGTTTAAAATATTCGACTAAGACACTGTATCTATATTGTTTTGTCCTTTTGTCTATTTTCTTTGTATTTTTTAATTAAAATGGTTTTTGCACACAATACTAATATAAGTACTCCATCTGAAAAGGTTCTAATTAATTCGTATTTCTTTTACTTTCTCATTTTTCCATTATTTGTTGATTTTGTTTTTCGCCAAAATCTGATTATTTAATATTGTTACATGATGATTATGTATTTGCGTAATAACAGTTATTGACTATTATTCTCATTAAATATACTTATAAATTAGGTATTTTTATCTTGTGTTTATATAACATACTAAAGTATTAACGTTTCTTTGCTATAATTATCCACGTGTACATACATAACTCCATACTATAAATTATCCTGAATTTTTGAGGTATTTAATGATATTGCATTTGCATTCACCTTGAAACATCTAACAAGTTATACTTTGGAAATTTTCTTTCATGGTTCAAAAATAGTTTCACATTTCAACTTTTCATTTTGAATAAGAGATATTTTGTGTGTTCCACGTTTCAATTCATAATTTAGTTGGTATATGTTAATTATTGTGCTATTACAGATTGTGTATGGATTGACGTTTTTCATCTTTAATTACTGTAGTGCCGGTGTTGACCTTTTACATTCACCCGTATTCTGTTTCATTTTCATAGATAAATAATTACTTGGTAGGATAATCTTTCGAATTTATAGGGGACAATTTTGTAATTTGTATCAACCTTTTTTAATAACCGTACTTTATTAGAAGCAGCTATATGGCTTCAATTTTGAATATACTATTACTATGTATATCAAACTGATGATCTGTAAATGCTGCAATTTTTGCTTTTAACATAAAAACACTAATATTCTTCTGGCCTGAACGTATAGAGGTAGTCCATTTTCATCGAACCTGAGTATTTCTTTGAATTTTAGTTATTACAATATTTTTTCAGTTTCATATCAGTCATGCCGAATCTACCCATATTTGTTCACATTAGTTTATTCATATTTTAAATATGTTCATTATGATACTTGGGTATCTCTATAAATTTTTCTTATTTTGCAACATGCTTTTTCATACCAGTTTTCCGAAACGTTTTGTGCATATGGAATACCATACACATACACAGATATGGTGAACATAAATGTAGTATCGGTTACGACCGTAACTGGCATTTTAGATAATCAAACGATTTTCACTTAATTTTATTTCCCCACTTTGTCGTCAAGTCCACTTCGTACTTATTTATTAGAAGGATTTATGAATACCGTTCATAAATTTGGACTTCGTAAATTAAAGGCTTTGATAAAATAAAGCACCATAGAAACGAGACGACACCGATATGTCTACATCCGTCACCCGATAAAGCAATATTATTTCGTTCTTCGGAAATGTGAATTGCATCGACTTTGTTTATCCATGCATTGAATCCAAACTTCTTACACTAAACTCCGCATGTATACACGTAAACCTTACCATAACGGCCAGACAAGTTATAACACTTGGATGAATTGCAATAACTTTGTTGGATAAGTATATTTATATATAATTATATAAATATATATATATATATATATTTGTATATGTATTGTAATGCATCGTCAATCCCTGAAATTCATGTCAGCGTTCAAATCCTAAACGCTGAAATCATGTTAGTGTAAACGGTTATTTATAGCGAAATTAGATCATTTAAATTCGACAATAATTATTATATATGTATAATTAGTATTCATATAACAATAGGTTAATTTCGCTATTACCTATATAATAATTTCAATTGCTTATATCTTCTATTATAAGTATTATACCTGCATCTCCAAATACCTGTAATAAGTTTCCACCTGGAATCGCCTTCTTAAATGCTATAAGGGCACACTATTGCTCTCTGGTAAAAATGAAAAGATATGACTTTTTGTTATTATTTTATCATTGTGTGGTTCTCGCCATTACGATGTCTACATGGAAATTATTCGTAAAAGCCAACGTAATGTAATCTCTAAAAATGTCATAAATTCTTCATAATGTCTAGAATGAAGCACAGTGTTCCTTCTATAACTTGTAATGTAAGGAATAACAAAATAAAAAATAAATCTCCAACTAATTTCTGTAACATCTTCCAGAATTGACTCATGGTGTTCACATAATATAGGTACATTAAAATCTCAACCGCACTAAAACGACTAGTATGTGTGGGTTTTAAAAAACTTTCTACGAGAAGTGACAGCGTCTAACAAAAATTATAAAAAAATAAATATGCATTACAAAGCAACCGTTTGTAATGTAATGTCCGTAACTTAATAATACTAGGTGTAACTTAATAAAATAGACTAGAACTTGTACAAAACATGTTTACAAAACCTAATAATTTGTGGCATTTTCCTTCTCAGTCAGGAGTTACGTAAGCGTTTCCGATAGTTATAAAACTAGCGACATCCTACCCTATATAACCACAGAAGTCGGTTTTATTCTTGAGAAGATTTTACTTTTAATACTGAAATCAGCATTCTTTGCCTGTAAATAATCTCATTATTCCTACTTTCTGTTTAGTATCTCCATTGATGGGATTCCATTGTCGACAAATAATTTACCTTCTTGAATCATTTGTTCATGAGACCATAATCAAGTTACCTGACTAAAACTTAAAATGGCTAAAAATCTGTATTTGAAGAAATGTATGTATAAAAATTATGTTCGATTTACTACATGTTTCAAGATTTGTTTAAAGCCATGATTTGGAAGGTACTTGATTTTGTTTCTTTTAAAATTCTAAATGCGCTTCAGAGGTCAAAACGATAGCTGTTATTCATAATAAACGATATGTACAGCAAAATTAAAAAATAATTTTATCCTACACCTTACTTTATAACACTTTATAACTAATTTTTTGGTAATACAACGATTTTACGATTTGCGATCGTATAAACCCTGAGTTACCATGAGGTATATAATTATTTCAATCGCAGGCAATGATCCTTACATGATGCTACACATACTCTTTGTATGCATGTATGTATAAACACAGGTTAATATTAACCATTCTTATAAACAGTTGCAGTCACTTGTATTGTGAGAAGACGGTTTGTTTGGAGATCGCTTCATGCTACACGTTATTCTATAGAAGAGCATCCAACCTGATAAGTTGATCAATTGTAACAAATTGGGTTTTCTCCCGTTCTGCGATTTTCAATCATATTGATTTTCGCATTTTGATAAAGCTGATATTCAAAAACACTACTACTTTATCGCTGAACGACGTCAAAAATTACCGAATCGAGATCAACGAAGTACAGATAGCTAAAATCGAAAGGAAATAGCTTCATCCTGGCAATTCTATGTATGTATATATATAATAATATTGCATTCATTGCATCACTGGTTTTCAAGTGTTGAACTCCGCTGTGATTTTTGGCGTTTCACACATTATTGTGAATTCTGGAAGTTTTTAAATATATAACCAGACTTAAAGTTTAAGCCACCCTGGTTCTGAATTTTCTACATTTGAATCACTTTTTTCATGATATTACAAGAACGATCGATAAGGTTTTGTCTACCTGAATCGACCAATAGCTAAATTGAGGGCTACCAAATGCCCCTCAATGAGATTTACATTGTTGGAGTTGATAAGTCTGATTGAGGCACTAACTATAATCTCTAGTTCAAATAACGATCGCTGGTTACATATAAATACACATCATGACAAAAAGAGAAGCCTTTCAAACCGATTATCATCATGTCTCCGTCCTCATTACTTACAAAAATGATTGCATTTCATTCACTGGGTTTGAAGGAGACTGGATAAATTTAACTCTCCATATGTAATGCCGTCAATATATTTAATATAAAAAACTGAACATGAACTTTTAAAACTGAAGTAAACTTTGGTTATGGGCTTAAAATCACGGATCTTCCTCACCAGATTCATCCCCCATTTCTGAAGAATGGCCTTGACTTTTGTCACCGGCAACACCCCTGTGGTGACCAGCATTGCGTTGTGAATATTGCAGCGGTCCCCCAAAAGCTATCGAGTTTTCGGCAATGAATTGAAGGTAAGTATCCAAAATTGCTGATCCGGTGGTTCCGGTGTCAATTTTCGGCGCCACTGGCATAGATCCTGATCGTCCAGACTTCGGGCTACCAGGTTTGTTATCTGATGGCAACATCGGTGTCACTTCCAAGCCTGAGCGTCGCACTGAAGTTGGAGATGCTCTGTAATGGAGTAGAACGAGTGAATGAAAGGAGTTCATCAATGGTATCAAATTGCATACTTAGTAGTTGCAAAAGCACACAAATGATTCTCACCCAGTGGCAATATCCGGCGATGGAAATTTTATTCCAGCCTTTGCTAGAAGGCGAGCTGCTAGCTGCGGATCAAACGGAGCAGGCATCGGCAAGACAGGAAGATCTTTGGTTGAAATACCACGGTGCTGACGACTCATGTGAGAATGTAGAGAATTCCTCGATTTAGCTACTGTACCGCAGAGCACGCATCTATAACCCGGGCAGATGGTATGCTTATCCTCGAGATGTGTACGGAGTGTATGAGCTGATCTGTATATTTTGCCACACTTTGGGCACGGTCGTGGGTCCGTCGCTCTCACTCGAAGCATATCAAGACTTCGTCGAGAAACTGTCAAATAGACACAACATTCAATGTAAATATGTTCCCCCACTGCATAGTCAACTACCATTGCATACAAATACATATAACTATTTTATTATATGTTTAAAAAAGCGTACCATCCAATGATGAACTATTATTCTGCATACTTGATGGCCCTGGAAGAAATCCTGGAAGACCTGTTAATACCAGAAAATGTTATTAGATTTAACACGTGAGCCTATTTGAGAAATTCTGCAGTGCTATTGCTATAACACCGTCGCGTCGTCTAGAGTCTAGTACCACACTAACGAAATAAATTGAATCTGAATGTTCACAACTATAGCAATAACGAATTCAAATGAAAAAGTAATCAATGCTTCAACAGAGCCCTGTGGATCGATTTTAATGTCGAATACATTAGCTTGTAAACAAAGTTAAATAGATTACTGATACCTTGGAAACCAAGCAGTGCTGCTGCAGCTGGAAATCTCATAGCTTCGGTCAATGCATGGGCAGATAGTTCTTCACATGATTCTATTCCATCCATTGCTTTATCATCGTATTTCATCTCCGCTTCATCCGGTGAGCTGTCCTCGTCGATTACCATGGCTGTTAAAAAACCACAAAATGTTTTCAGACTACATTAACCACTTTTTAGCAGTAAAGTACATGTCGGAATCAATTCCGCTTCCCGCTAGTAATCAAATTGTCTAGTGTCAACAGCAATCCGACATTCACCACCTCCGATGATACATGTAATAATATTCTAAATGATTCGTTAACCGACATACTAACAGAGCAACGCATTGTAATTGGGCATTAGATGGGCTCCATTGGATTTTCGATATTATTTTCCTCATGACCAGTCGAAAAATAATGAGAATCAACAGTTTAGGTGCAAAACAAATTTCATCGCCGTGGTAACAAAACAGGAAATAGAGGAACTCTTCTTGTAGAGGAGATTATTATTAACAACTTCCCGCATGTCATCCTTGGATACAGTAGATTCACCTTGTTAATTAATATTATTAACGAGGATATACGCACACGAAAACTAATTTTCGACACAATTCAAAAATTACTACAATGTTAAAACTATAACAAATTATAACAAACAATAACGATAACAAAAAAATAAAACAAATAAACATTCACAGGTCTCCGTGAAAAAATTTAAATTTCGCGCGTAAAGTTAAATGAAAGTAAAAGACAAGTATAGTATAAAGTATAACAACTTGGCTATATACTAAGAGGTAGCTGGTATATAATACATGTGTATACATACCGTTTGAATGACTTGAGATGTGTTTGGTGGAATTCTCGTCTGTCCGATCTCGGTCAAAATTTTGACGACCTTGCTCCAGTGCTTGGATAAGTATGCTGGTGTGATTTGTATTTCGTTTTTCATTCTCATTGCCCTCTGCTTGGGTATCGGGTCTGTCGAGATCCGTTGCCTCCTTCTCCTCGTTGCCCGCCTCCGGTGTGTCGGAATGAGTCTCTTGCGAATGATTATTGTAATGATTGTGATTTTCCTGACACCGATCGGCGTCATCAACTGCCGCTAAGCGCTTCGAAGTTGAATCGCATGAGGGGTCATCGGATAAATTCTCAAGCCTGACCTCAGGAATGTGCAGCGGAGGTGGAGTAGCGGAATGAGCAGGTGATCGTGGTGATCTTGGAGGCGATATATGTGGGACATCCGTCAGACCCTTAACTTGGAGTGTTTGTGCAGTCCGGAGAAATTCGGTTAAGTCATCTTGACAAATTTGAACTTCCCCATGGTACATGAAATTAAGAAGTGACTCCATATCTTGATAACGAACATCTTTCAGAATCACAATTGGATGCTGGCACGGGTTATCCTATAAAAAATTCATGAACTCAGTGAGTAGAGCTGAATGGTAATGGTCACATTTACTTGGTCCTGGAATTATGCATAAGTTGGGAAGATAAAATAAGCTAGGAGGATGTCATACTTTATAGTAGAGGATAAAAAGAGGGAAAGGACAAAGGGGGGAAATTGTTAGTTATAAGACGGTTGTTTAGTAGGAGTATTACTATTAAGAGATATGAACTTACCTTGAGTAATTTTCGGAAGAAGGGACTGGCAGCTGAAAGAATGACTTGGTGAGCTTTGAGAGACTTGCCATCACAGGCAATGGTCACATCAACAAAATCTTCACTCTCTTTCAAAGTCTTGAAGGTAGAAATGATGTTAGCATAAAAGTCATTCCATCGTAAACTGTACCTCTGATCGTCACCCATTCCTCTTAAGATCCAGCACTTCCTTGCTTTTGTCGTACACTTTTCTTCCTTTCCAAACGCCGTCTTCTCCTTCAGCTGGTGTTGCTTCTTTCTTGACTTTCTCCTATTGTGTAACGTGTATGTGTATATGCATGTAAGTAAAAACGTGTCTTATAGTATGAGCTGTAGATTTCTTGAGTCACCTTGGAAAGTATGTGATCGTGTGTCTGTACTGGGTGGATGTTTGAGGTCTTCTAAGAAGATTATATTTGACGACAGAGACTACACACAAGCTTGGAGATGTTACCTGTCGGAAATGCACCTGAGTTGTTAGGATTGCCTTCTTTCTCTATCGCATTAGTTGGGAAAGTGATGCCAATGATTGCCACTTGTCACAAATGAAAAGGAAGAGAGGTGTAAAAGCACATGGCAGAGAAAAAATTCTCATGGAGGAATGGGATGATAGCACAATGATAGAACGAAATGTAATAAATTAAAAGGTCTTTATGTTTTATGAGTGTGACGCCATGGAGTGAAATTGAAGTCAAAGTAAAGCAGGGGATATCAGAAATTACTTCAGGGGTCGGCCCAGCCGGAGAGACGAGAGACCGAGAACACAGACAGAGAAAACAGGGAGAAGGGACTTGGTGATAAACATTACCCGTAACTGTGCATTATCCGAAATGCGTGTTTTTGTCCGGGAATACCCGGGTAATTTCTCGCCCGAGCCTCCCACCAACCTCCCAGCTCATTAATCACCTACTCTTACCTCCCCCAAATAATCAATAATACTTTCAGTTCATTTATGCACCTCGCAATGAGATGTAACCCACCGTACTCACGATAGTCACGATCACCGAGTATGCCCAAATAGCATTTTGCCCAAGTACGCATATGAACTTAGCAGTCAGGCGTCAGTCCCTTCCCTATCACCTATCTCTCTCTTGCTTCCCTTTCCTTCTTGCCTTTGTATCGATTCACCAATTTACGCTATCCTCAAATAGTCTCTCATTGATCACATCACAACTCAATTGACATTACGATATATGTCATTTCATAACACTTTCATATCAACATCTACGAACCTAAGGATCCATCTCACAGCTTGTCTACTTTTAGTCTGGTCTCCTTCCCAGCACTCTCTTCCAGCCTCATCGTATTCTAGAAAAACCTCCAACTCTCACATAAATATAAACTCATGGGGTATTTCTGGTCCCGTATTGCTACTAATCTCCAGCTCAATCTTTTTTCCTGTCTTTGCCTTTATCTGTTCTTTCTTCTACCTCTCCTCTACTCTCTGGGTATGCTTTACCTAAGACCAGTAAGCCACCCATAAGGTGGCTCGTTGCTACTTTAACAGGAAAGAGATTACATCTATGTCAGCAGAGAAGGATGTCTTCATATATGTACCTTTCTGTCTGGAGCACGAGTATCCCATAAGTTATCACAGGAGCCTTGGATGAATACAAACTATCATGCCCTTAAAATCTTTTACAATCCGATCTTCGCAATCCTAAGCGCTCTTCAATAACATCCTCTGTCACATCATATCATTATATTTAGTAAAGTCAGGATAGCACCTAAAGGTTCACTGGAATACTGACTCTGTATGCTTGTGCCTCCGTGTACACAAAAATCAAGCCGATTGATGGATTGGGATCAAATACTCAGCCTACCCAACTTTCCTCATTGAGCTTCCATGTCACATCTACTTTAATGCTTCACAGCAAGCCAACCCTTTTTAAAGAAAGATTCCTTTCCGACACATGCATTTACACGTAGGCAAGCTATTATAAGACCTCAAGCACAATCCACTCTCCAAATCGTTTTATGTCAGCACCTTTTTCTTTCAAGTAAAGCATTGATGACATTGTTTCCAAATTGTGTTCCACCTATATATCCAACTGCTTATGCTGTAGTATAAGTAGCTCTTGTCTGCTCTGGTGCATACGAACTATGCCCAATAATGTGATTTATAGCTAAAAAAATCCACATGATATACCTACCGGAAGTTCCTCCATTGAAATTACTCCATGATATGAGAGTTGACATGCGGAAACCCAACTCCTCTTGACACTCCATCAGAGATTTAGTTTTGGCCGTGGTATGTCATTTAATAGTATTTGCTAGGCTAAGAAGCTCCATGTAAGTTATACTGATTTCGCAGGACTGCCAAGTTCATACCAATGTGTTGTACGAAATTCCGAGAAAAGAACCGGTATAATGCCTTGTAGGTCTCAAAGAAAACTTTCTACATCATGACTTTAGTATAGTACTATGGTGAGCGAACTAGTTGAAGACCAAAAAAGTCACCCAAAAAGTATGTGAAATTGTGTGTTTCGTTCCCTTACTTCCACGGGTGTTCGTCGAAATTCACTTTTGTAAATCGTAATTACGCATGATGCATCGAAATGATTTTTGTTAACTAAATTTGCAAGGTACCTACTATGTTCGTAGAATAATAGTATATTTTGACTGCATTCCACGGCATGTCCTACCTCAAAAGCACTTTTTACCTTCCTTTATTTCTGAATCTCTGTCATGTTTGCCCTTGCCATGCATGCAGTATCAACACACAATGAAAGTGAATCGCGGCTATTTTATATGTAAATAGGGGTATGAACACGGCAGTTTAAGCTTTGAAAAATGTGTTCAATATCCAAGTATCAGCAACATCGTGCTTACTCTCCTGAACACAATCTCACGCCTCAAAAGTCAGTTTGCGTCTGGAGGTTATACACCAATAACATATGTTCTACTTGGAATGTATTGGAAAAAGGAAGCGTTACTGCCAAGATGTAGAGCGAATCACAATGCCCTTGATACTTGAAAAATTCGAAAACGAAAATATAGCCGTCAGTTTAGATTTCACGGGCGTATTGCAAAACGGGAGCCTTCGTGTTTGCATTATTCGATGCACTATTTTCCTAATAGTGAGAAAATTGCATCCTGTTTGCTATTGTATTTACATCTGCTGGAGCTGCACCAGGAGCCTTCTCCGACTTTTCCTTTTAGCATGTATTCCTGAAAGTATTCGTATCAAAGCCATGTGTATACATGTACTCAAGTTTATACATATGCGAGTTCTTTGATGACGCTGGTACGTTGTGCACGAGGGAATTCCCCCTGTATCACCCTGCTTTGGTTTTCATTCTGAAAGCTGTGAAAACCCGAACTTATGGATACAGGATATAGGGTAGTACATGTAGGTAGAGTGCAGAGCAGGAGGAACCGGTCGTTGCTCGTGTCACTGTAATTTACAATGCGTATCCTTTGGAACACATAATATACACACCATTTTATACGACAGCATGAGATATTATATTGACTTTATATCTCCTCATTCCCCATATAGCTTTCTATATTATATAGGCACTAGTCTTTAGGCATCCTATTTCCTCCCCGCAGCAAAAGTAAAGTCCATTTTAATGTTCTTCTGTTGGGCATGTAGCTTCATGGGATTGCCGCATATTGATTGAAATAATTTATTGTTTCGTGTTCATTATGCGTTTCAACTACTAAACACATTTCGGAAATTTATGTCGTCATTTAACTAATGTTGAAAAACATTTAAGAAACCGATTAGATTATATGCAGATACTAATTATGAATACTCTCGTGTTTATAATTATAAACTGAATAAATGCTTGCTAGTTGACAGAATGAGTTCTTTAGTTTAACAAAAATGAATTTGAGGGAAGGGTATTAAAAGAAATCAAAAGATTACAAAATACTAATATTCATATAATTAATTATTAATAATATAGGAATCAAGCAAGATATGTAAAATACACCTGTACAATTGCATAAGTACTTATTTTAGAGTTTAAATCAAGATTAATTTAGTTTCGAAAATTACAAATGGTCATGAATGATTAATAGGAATATATTCTACACAAACAATACATATTACAGATCACATCCTACTATTAAATCTATAAAAATTTTGTGTAAGGTTATGCACTATCAATACAGAAAATCAAGTAAAACGTCATCTAAGCTGTATGTTAACATGTCTGGTATACGTCGTAGTCCGAGCATACGCATATCATCCAGCATATGCCATCAATCATGTATCATAAATAATTCTGTCACGTCTGTAAGATCTATAAGATATATATACATATATACGTATAGGTGTAACCAAACCTGTATTCTCTAAGAACATAAACCTGTGCAAAATCACAGCTATGCCAGTGATATGTCTCATGGATATATAACAATGTCTGTTTTCGTATTCTTACAGAATAGATTCTACGCCTGAGATTTCTTCCACGTGTAAAACTTTTATAGGTCATTGTTTAACGGTTTTTGCGTCTGATATCCCAGAAACACCGAGACATCTTATTTGTCTTGTCGATTTCCGTGCTAGCATTCGTCTGTATTTTTACTATCTCCTATCGAGAACGTGAGCAGATATATAATAACAACAAAGCTGTTGATGGTTCCCGCAAAAAGCTAAATAAATTGCAATTCGCATGAGTTTAGCCAAATCCCCAAACCTAATAAGAGTTTGCCTGCTTGACCTTATTTCCCCTCAAGAAAGTTATGGAAAAGAGGAAAATTGAAAGCAAATGTGATGGTTCCTTATCATGTTCATATTGTTAAAATCCCCTTTACATCCTGTTTACAATTTTCTGCTACAGTTATCCATATCTATCGTTGTTGTATTCTAGGAGGTAGCTAAATATTCCTTTACACTAACAAATATTTTAGAAAATAAATTTATTATCCTAAGCCCGTTGCTTTTAGAGTGTGAATAATAACGAAATTAAAAAAAATATTATTACAAGTTCAAACAGCTTACACGTAAAAAAGTAACACTGACTTAAGAATAAATGCAATATTCTGTCATAATAAAAAACGAAGCTATTGGCCAGTTATTTTTAGTTTCAAAGGGAATTTGTGCCTTCCCAATGGTCATCCACCTGATTGCCAGTGAACGAGGATGGAATTGAGAAAGTTTTGCAGATTTAATAAATAATTTATTAATGTAGTATCATTTCACGGGAGCTCCAAAAGAGCCTCGGCAAATATGGAGTATATTCTTTTATGGTAATTGAAGAAGGAAGAGATGGGAGTAGGACGAGACGAGCATGGAGGAGATGGTAACCAAGAGAGGATTCCTCGTACTAATGAATTACCAAATTATTCAACCCTCTGACATCTGGTGTAAAGATAAACTAATGAATTGTAGGTGTAAGCTGCGAGAAAGCGAAAGAGAGAGAGAGAAGGGATTGAAAACTGTGAAGTAGCTTAATAAAGCTCCCGTTCAATGGCATATCCTTGCTGGCTACGAGCGAGGTGCAGGGAGATAGTCAACGTTTTCATCGTTTCTTCTAATACACGTAAAACGGCGTTCTGCAACTTGCATGAAAAATACAAAGACGCTACCTTGAGTGTATCATCCGGATAACGTGAAAAATTCCGACTGCTGTACACATATATAAAAGATGCCTTAGGGTTTAATTTGACTGTAAGACAATTGTGCTGCATTTGATGGCGTTGAGTAAAGACACCGCACATTGCTGTGGCAGGCTGTAAAAACTTCTCAAGTGAAATTCAAATTCAACTTCTCGAGTGAGAGAGATGAAATAAGAGAAAGTTCTTGTGTGATTATTTAGAGGGTGTCCAAAAGCGCATTGCTCTCTCTGTTGTTCTTAGCTTGTGCAAAAGCATAGTAAGATGCAGGAGCTGCTTAATATATACAACACGTGTCGCCCAAAGTAGACTCTGCATTGTCTCTCTCCCTCACTCCAGCTGTACTGGAAACTTGCGTTCGATGTTTGAACGCTGCTATCTCAGCCAAGTACACACTACTCCTCCGAAAAGCGGCACGAGAAAGCATGCAGTGTACACATATGGTATGTACTGACGTACTACTTGGGTCATACGCCGAGGAGAACCGACTGGGACTGTCGGGATGGGCCGAGTGAATACAACTGGTACTATTTCAGACGTACTCCCCATTAATACATGGGATATCCCGTGTATATCATATACGAACAGCAAGACGTTTGTACAAATGCATTAAATAAAAAAGCAAGTAAGGGACAACGATCCTGAGGAAAAACATACCCACCAAGGGGCAGTACATGCACAGCTCCTGCTATACACACTGTTAATACACTTCTCTACTGAACTTCGTACATGCCTCACACCCCTTTACATACACTAGCCTACTCCCGTATACACAATCATGTACACACAGCTCGGCTATTGATGCGAGTGAAAAGTGCAGGAAAAGGATAAAAGAATATTGGGAAAACCTAAGGAAGATTTTGCAATTTGAAATTGGTAGAGAGGCCCAGCCCTTGGTTATCTCTTCTGCAAAACTCTCGACATCGACTCTCCAGTATATAGAGCAAATGTAGTCATGACCTATGTGTATATGTATGGATGAAGGCGCTGCGGTTCTGCAGATCTCCGACCTGGGTCGATAAAACAAGTCGGTCTGCAGCGAATGGCAACCTGTGCGCCTGAACGAACCAAAAAGAAAAAATACTATATTCCATGGGACTTATACTAGACTTTTCTCCCTTTGCTAAACTTTTCTATCACATCCATCTCATTATAGTCATCGTTCTTTTGCATACTAGCAGCATGGAGTTGCACGCGTTACAGGCAACAGCAGATCCCCCACCGAAAACCAACATACTCTGTAGTAAAACGATAAATTCCGCAAACTGTTGATTGTGCTCTGCTCTCTTTCCTTTTGCTCTACCAGAGTCTTTCTTGTTTTATCGGGGTTAGCCCTTCTTCCACTGCTGTTGGGAGTGAGCCAGTGAACGAGTTAGAAGTGGCTACTATGTCAAAATATTAAGAGAAAAGTGAGACAAAACTCCGTGTGCGTTGAGAAAGGAAGGAGAGGACAGAGAGAAGAGCGAGAGAGTCAATGGAAACTCATTTTTACCCATGATGGGTACGGGCCGTAAGAAACCGGACATCATTGTAAAACTAGTTCAAGAGTTAATGCTGATTGAATGTCCAAAGTGCTACTTTCATAAAATCAGCTGTAATGAAGACAAGAATTCGGCCCATTGAAAGCCCAAGTAGGCTGCACCTCCTCCTTCCTCCTGCTAGTCAACAGTGCGTAACAAGTGTTATTTACTACAATTACCACCACCACTTCTTCACTTTCGTTTTGCATTGTCAAGTCATGAGAGCCGCAATTTATACCTTTAATATACTCCCATTGCTGGCAACTCTCCGTCGAATTCTAGATTCCCGAGATTTTTCCTAATTTATTATGGAGACAAAGCAATGGAACAATCGGAAATTATCGTAATAATTTATTGGTAATCGGGCCTAAATCCCTTCTCATCAGAACCCGAGACTCCTTCACTTCGAGTGTTGCCTATACTCAGGGACTATAGGACTGTATCAGTTGATACAGAAAGAATTCGTGTAGAAAAGAGATTTCAAACTATTTCCTTCGCTTTCACTAGCAATTGAAATACTTTCACAAATACTTCCACTCACCAACTCGGCTGACAAGAGGTCAGGAAGTACCGAAATGCGAGAAGAATATTGCAGAATGCAGCAACAGAATACATTCCAATGGTGGGATTCGTCAAATTTCAAGAATCTAGTAACGGAGAAATTTTAAACTGTAGAACAACATGTACAGTGTCAACTCCTAACCACTTAAGCACATTCTGTAGTTCATATGTTTTGTCTGAGATGCAAAAATTGTACAGTATTTAGAATGCACTGACATTCTGTTAACAGTGGTCCTGAAATATTGTAGTTTACACATTGTCTTGTTTAAGAAGAAGAATAAACTGGGTGGTAGCACCTGTAGTGAAATTCAGTTTTCCAGACGTGGCTTTCCACCTTTTTTCAAACTTAGGTAGTTTTTTGTTTTGTTGTATATTGTGTGTACAGTAGCCTTTTGTTGTTTAACCTGTCTCACTCAAAGCCTCATCAATTGGCTGAAACTGACCTTACATTGCATACATATCCTTCCGCAAGCCATAAAAATTCCCTCTTATGATCTAAATATAGTGTTCCCGGAATTTCCTTCCCCGACAACGCGCTTTCTTGGAAATGTTTATTGTTTACGAAAAGATGCTCTGACCGTGTGCAATGCAATACCATAGTAGATTAAGGAACTTCGTCATCTGAGACTTTTTGTGAACATTGATTACCTTTGTTGTTATTAACCATTGTATATGCGCTCATGCACAACTCCAATACTACATCCTACTACTACATCCAACTGACACATGTATTGATATAACATGTATTGATTTTATATGCGACGATTGGAATTATGACTTGACTTCATTTACAGTGCCACTGACGGTTCCAAGAAATTACTAACGAAGCTTCCTTCCCCAATGTATCTGTATGTTGCTTACAGTTTCTTGTACACTATTTAACCCGAGAATTTTCTCTGAGGTGGGTGAATGTAAGATGAGATTGTAACGTGATGACGCTTCAATTGAGAGGTGGGAATTTGCATAATCATGTTGATGTAAGCCCCTTATGATCGTCGTGCACAATGAAGACATGTCCCGGCGTGCCCAACGGAACACCCTGGAAGCTGAAGAGCCAGTCCTTTCCAGTTCACAGGTTAGTCTCTAAACTATAATGGAATTGCCCCATATCATCCACTATATTAAAATTATTGCTATACACTAAGAATAGTTATACTCGACCTGTCACATCTCTTCTCCAACAAATAGCTAGCTTAGGTATATTTATTCGAACATTTAACGTACAGTGGATATATTCCAATAGTCCATTTAGAATAGTATGCGAGACGAAAAACTTCTGTACTAATTCTATGAATTTCATATATATTTTTTCGTGAGAGCAAACGGTCAGTCAGCACGCGTATTATTATTATCACAAAAAAGAACGTTAATGTTGATCAATGCAAGGTTTATTAGGAATATTCATTCATTTTTGCCTTTATTCCACCTAAGTATTAACATTAGCTTTTTTGCTTAATGAAGGGCACGCGCACCATTCCTATAATTTCTAGGGTAGTTTATGAGGGGGCTGCATAGGTCAGTCAGATTGAGCAAGTAATTTTGAGCAAGAGACATATCACAGTGTTAAAACTCGGTCCGCAATGCCGCCGAAACGGCTTGTAAATGTTAAACGCTAACACACTTTTTCAAAGCTGAGAAGAGTTTGTATTGCGAAAACCAGGTTTAAACATCCAAGCCTACTTGCAATAGTTCACATTACTGGATGTAAATTATCCAAATCTTGCTGCAGTGACTAAAAGATTTCAAACCATCTTGAGTCTAGTAAGCTCTAAGCACATAAGTAAGCAAACATAGGAGAGTGTAATGATGATGAAGAGAAGAAGAAGAAGACGATGAGCCGGGAAGGTGGCCTCCGAAGAGATTACATATATAGATATGTGTACTTGTAATGTTTAGCTGTTGCCTGGCTCGGGGGCTGCAGCTGTAGGATTTTACCGACTTACGTATTTTTAGCTTGATGATGAAGAAATCAGTTCAACTTGCCAGGAAAGAGAGAACTTTACAAAAGACACGTATTTGTGGTTTGGACAGGAAGCGTGCTTCACTGTATCCTTGTTGCATTATTTGCACCAATGTGAACATTATTTCTAGTAGATGGATATTTAGTTGTTGCCGCACATCTCTTGCAAAAACTTCCAATAGAACAATCAAGTGCACTTCAGTTCTCAGTTACTTCGCTTGGCTAGCGTGCAGGTGATGGGTTATCTGTGGTTATGATTGTTTCTCCGATTTTTTTAAACTGGCAATCTTTGATCATTCCTTAGAGTATTTACTCTAAACGCAAGTTTGCAAGGCTTCGGCATGTTCCATTCCCTTTAATTTCTATAGTTTTATAGTGATTTTAGACGCGCTAATTTATTAATTCATGCCACTTGTGAGCTATTTATGGTGTTACAAAAAGTTGTGATTTAGAATTACTATTAGTAGTAAAAGTGCTGGCCCTGTGAATAGCAGAGTCTTTAAAACAAAGTACCTGGCTGTGAATGAGCTATACGTATAAATTCGTACGTAGGATTCAAACAGTGCTGGGGCCACAACATCGAGCAGCATGGCGAGCATTCGGAGACCAATTCCAGGCCGTAGAGATCCTCATAAGCCTCTAGGAATTCACAACCATCGGAAGGTAATGAATCTTTGTCCGCTCCCAACCTAAAACCTGATTCCCCTGAAAGATGCATAAGGATCAGTAAACCCAAGTGAATTGTACCTACGTTGTAAGTAGCTTAGCATTTTTTCAGCCAAATTTTATTGCCGTCGTGATAAAGCTTCTTCAAAATCAATTTTTTTTGTTTTGTACAAGAAGTTTGTTTTTGTACAGTTGCTACTGCTTTCTCAACAACTTCGTACGTATTATAACACATGTATATAATTGTAAACTACAGATATCAAAAAGGTTGTAGGCTAAACAAGTGTCAAACAAGTTTATTCATATTAAATGAACAATAGCCTTTACTCACAAATACTATAGAATATGCAAGTTGAGACGATTTTCCATTACAAAAGTGATAACGATGTGTCATTCACGCTACGAGTTCCTTTTGTTAAGCGTGAAATTTCCTTGCGTGGTCTTTCTCTAAAGGTGCTTTTATATTTCCATGTTTATTAGAGATGAATAGTAGTATGCAGGAAAAGAAAAACTAGGAATTATTTCCTCTTGACAGGGTCATGTTTATTCGTGTAGTATACTTATGCAATCAAGCATGACATATTTTACAATGTTAGACTACGTTTATAAGAAATAACGTTCGTAGCTCCAATCTGAGAAATTGAGAAAACCAATCTAATTTCGTGATACATAGTATTGTTAATAACTTCCGATTGATCCAGTTTTGCTAAACAACTGTAACAAATTAAAACTAGAAGTTATTCGGAACGATAGCAGACTTTATCTTCTTCTCTGGCAATGCTATTATGACCATATTTATAATACCCGCCATTTATTCCGTTCATCGATGTTACACAACCCACGGATGTCTATTCATTGACAAAGGTTGTTAGGGAGATTTGAAAAGTTTTAAGCTCTACTAATTAGTAATGCTGTTAATTTTCTTAAGCAGGACTCACGACTAAAATGGGGGAAAGGGAAAGTACAAGAGGAAGAGCCATTCAGAGTTTTGAGACTAATCAAATGTGATACAGGTGTGCGTGCATGTTGGACTAATGCGATAAAATCTAAACTCGGAATTCATAAATCTTGGTAATATAGTGAAGGGAAAAACGATGAAATTTAATAATCCGCAAACAACACACAAATACATCTTCCACAGATTATATGTTTAAAACTGACTGCAATGAGGAGAAAGTTTAGTAATCTCTATGAATGATGTTGATAATTTTTTCAAAAGCAAATGATACGCAACAACGATGGAAATGAGGATAATGCCATTCTTCTAAACATCGGGCACGAGAGTCAAAGTAACGACTAAAAGATGTTAGTTACTGGTAGGGAGAAGTCTGAAAGACTTGAGTTGACTGAAGGAAGAAGATAAAAAGAGGGAGTATTATTGGGAATGCCTAAACGAGACAAACCTTTTTTGGACTCTATTTTTCCTCTTTTCCCATTTCCTTGTCGTTTCCTCTATACAGATCTCCAAAAAACATGAAGATACTATTCTTCATATGCTTGTACTCTTGTACGTAAGCTCATGCACAATAATAGTATCGGCGAGGGGACCGTAATGTACCATGTTCTTGTTCTGTTAGTGGTAGAAGGTACCAAAGCGGGAACGGAACGATCAAGAGTGTCGTATTTGCTCTAAGCAAGAAGTTTTGGTTTGTTTGATATTAGTGCAAAGTCGTACCATTTTCTGTGTGAATTTTGGTACATTAAGACATTAAACTAAGTTGGAACTCCAGAATGCTTCACCGACGATATGTTAAAACTAAGAGGCTGCGAATGTTATAACCGCTAATCATATTGCTTTATGCTAATACTTTTGGCCATAGCCGTAATCAGCATTTGAAATAATTGCATTCTGGTTGTAATAATTGTCAAACCAAATTATTATAATGTTGTAATAATTGTCAAATGTAATTATTATAAGATAGCAATAATTGTTAATTGTTCCAATTTATTTTTACTCGTACACCATGCGTGCCTAAAGCAAACTGAACTCCATAATTACACCACAAAAGGACGTATTATGTTAATGAGAGACAAGTATAGTGACGAGCTGTTGTCAATATGTTAACCATCATCGATGGACTCACCTTGTGCTCTGTTATCTTCTTAACCATATCTAACGTTGCTTAACTGGTTGACCGTCACCACCGAGGCACGACCAGTAATATAGAACTGGCTGGTTAGTTGCAGATATAACATCATTTCCCACTCTTTTCAGGCAAGGGTTTTTTGGTGGTCTTGAAACCGTTCCCCGTTGGTCTGTGCAGGTACATTCGCCATTCGTCTATCTATGCCTTCCGACAATCTCTAATGTTTGGACTAGCAGAACATACAAGCATTTAAGCTGAAGAAGAGTGCACAAATTTAAGTAGTATTTTTGGTATGCTTATATTTCAGTCTTGACGTGTGCTACTATATGCCAGACTGGTACAGCTTGTGTAAATTATATCGGGCCGAAATTCCTTTAGCCTTGTGTGTAGTCAGTCTTTACATACATCTACTCTTCCATGAATTATATGGCAGTAGCTGTATACCAGTGAGGTTTGTTTGTATATGTCGTCACATGTGGTATGTAGTATATATGTATAACTATATAGGTAAGTAGAGCATGTATGAACTTCTGTATGCACCAACTATTTGTATGTATCTTTATGTATGGACTGAAATATGAGTGCACAGAAACTATTGACATGCATTTTTATGAAGCTGAGATACACGTTATACCTATACTGTACTAGGTATACTAGTTTAATTGTGCTATATCGTGATATGTGTTCATATCAGGCAAAACACGTATGCAAATACCTGAAGTATAGACAGACACGTGTATAATATTTATGAATGTGCACATGAATAGTGTAGATATGTGTATGTAGTCCAATTTAATATGGCAAACCCAAGAGAGAGGCCTATGAAGACAGATGAAATCATAAGAAAAAGAGAGGCAAAAAATTGCATGGAAACATAGATGCCGAGTATTGCTGGGAAGCATCTCAGTTTACGTATATATCATTCGCTAGAGATATTGACTTCGTAATGGTTCGTCCCTAGTCGGAGCTGCATTCCTCATTCATTCAGAATCCAAGTGTTCCTTTATCTAGGACATGGAGTGCCACGAAAATGCGACTCATAGCAATTGCCAAGAAATCCCGGATTTCACCGCTCTCTGTCGCGATATAAAAATATTTCCGGATAAACTTTTCCCCAAATACCTCGCCAACACGTAGATACTCCATGTGTGACAATCTATATGACATTGAGCTTTCTTTAGGCTACAGAGCATGTAGCAGGCTTACAGCGTGAGGAAAGATGACAACAACCCGCAATTTGCATACAGTGCATACGCGCTGACAAGACTTATGGGAGTTAAGCTATACGTATACTGCGTTGGAGCGAATGAACACAGAAACCAGGCTAAAAATGTGTACTAAAATGCTAGAGCTCGTGTACTTATATTCATTATATGCTTTGCAGCTATATGGATTCAAGCATTTACTACTGAAATTTAATCACGACTAAATAAAATCAAATTCCACTAAACCCGTGTTACTTTCACCCTTCCTTGGGTTCAGGCAGTTCACTTCAGTTGTTCCTACAGTGTTTTAGCTTCCATTCTATAGAGTACTACAGACTTCCATTATCGCAGGTGACTTCAGGTTTACGCTCCACATAGTCATTTAACGCATTAACACATCACCATTCAACATCATGTATATACATGCTGTTCCGTGTACTTCAATTTTCTACGAAGAAGACTTCATGCAGTCATTTCAATTAGCAAACGCATGACTGAATTCATATGCTGACATCAATACATATGTAATGCTTGTTGTGCTCATTACATTTAATTTCAGGATCTTCAGTATGTTTTTAGAACTTTGCAAACACAGCAAATACTTTAGACTATTACATAGAACTGCTTCTAGGCTTTAGCCTCCTAAAGTGTGTAGATTTTTACAGCTCTATAAATTTTTTAGACTTTTATGGCTACATAATATTTTTAGCTTTGCTATCTACAATATTTAGTTTTAGTTTTCAAACTTCTTTCAATTTCTTAGGCTCTTGCGGAAGCAAAATGTTATTAGGTTGTCAGGCTTGTAAAAATAAATTAGAATTTGTTTTTACACTTTGACGCAAACGTTTTTTACGCGTTCATTCGTATAGCACCTTTATTATTGGCTTGCAATATTAACTTAAAATATAACCAATTTACCCTATTACCCATTATGTTTAAATGTAACAATTTAATAATTAAAAATAGTTGTTGTAATTGTTAAGACGGAATTCTCTCTAGATTGGAATTTAGAGAGAAATAAATAAACTTTATTTCACTGATACCCCTTTGTTATTTGCCTTACGACAGAGTACGCAATTCACTAATGTTATACAATAATAAAATCAAGTATTTTTCAAAACTCACTCTGAAACAAGTTTTTTCTTCGAAATATTAATTTGGTCCCTAGTTCAAACCATACAATAATAATACTTTTTGTAGAAATAAACCGTAAGCTACCCTGCGTTCATCATTCATTTGCCTTAAGGTACATCTCTGGCGCATGTAGGAAATCTAGAATTTAAATCGTGAATAATCTGTAGATTACCAACTGCATGGAAGTACCTCTACATGATAATCCTATAAACCTTGAATGTCTAGAAACTTGTAAAATGGATAAAATTTTAATAGAAGAGTTGTACGATATACCTAGGTAACAGCACATATTAAATAAAGGGTTCTAATTATAATTGCATGCAATTCTATTCTCAGTTGAACTCTCTAATCCCTATATACTGTCTTAATCTTACAGAAAGTTGTTGTATGGAATAAATCTTTATATTATTTTTATACTTTTACCAATCAAGTAAAAGTGCATAGACGTGTATTTTAATGTTACATGGTTCACACATGTATGTTTATAAGAAGAGAGAGAATTTCCCTTCCACAGATATTTTCCAATTAGCTTGGTTACTGGGAACAAAACCTAATGATGTAAATTTTATGTGTCTGCACATCTATATAAGTGCTAATAAATATTCTATGTAAAACAGTGGATGTTAAATTTGACTGTTTTTACCTTTTATGCCTTTACACACGGAACAAAAGGGGCACTATAGACAGGCTCCTGCATTTACAGATATGGCAAACCACCTTTGTTGTGTGCTCTTGAGGAGTGTTCTTAGGCTTCAGTTTGTGTGTACAGTAAGTATGTAATCGGCCCTGCGGCTACCTCTGAGTTTTCCTAGAATTGATTAACCACAACACCTTATACAGTGTGGTTTGTGTAACTTAATATAATTTGCGGATTTTGATCCTATTATGTTACTATCTGTTTCTAGATGAAACGGGAAAATCAAAACTCTCACACTTGGTAAATCGGGTTGGTTAATTTGAATCATCCTACATAGATTCCATCGATTTTCACATTTGTTGCCAGATTTCTTCATTAATGAATTTAATAGCTAAGAAGTTATGTAATATTACTATATGCATATGTATTTATTCATACTGTAATCATTAGTTTGCTTTTGGATTTTTAGAATAATTGCAAATTTATTGAACTTTTATACATAAAAAAGTTATTAATACATATATATATTGTTCTTAAATTTGAAATTGCTATTATTTCCCACATACATATCAGTATAATATTGCTAACAATACTTCAGTCTACAAATCTGCTTATCGTTAGGAATATTCAAAAGCTTTCAAACACATAGTTGAATTGGTTCTTTCTAACTATTTTGGCTTGAGCTCGTGACTTTCCCGCATTGACTTCTAACCAGAAAGTCCTGTGACGCGTTGAGTTTTATCTACCCAGCGGTGGCTCAGAAACCTCCGTGAAGTTAATAGAATAATTGATGTACTTTGGTTCATTGGAAAGCAAACTGCGGATTGGAACCCTTGAAATTGAAACTCTCTTCATTGGCAATCATAATACCCTTTTTCTGATTGACTAAATTTATTCACGCTGACTTTTAGGGTCGGAAAAATGTCCCTCATATACGACGAGCTCATTGCTGCTTTACTGTTGCTACCTAAAGCAAAATTATGCAGTAAAGTTTGTATGGAAAATTTTCCTTTATCTGACAATGAACTCACTATCAGCTTAATAAAATTAAATTTCCGCGCATATAGATACTAAAAGGCACTAAAATACATGCAGGAAATTTTAGTTCATAAAACGTCTCTAAAACCTTTCTGTCAGCTTTCCGCTAATAAATGAGTGTGTAAAGACATAAAGTATACCATTTACATTCAATATCTCTCCATTTTTACATAGCATACTGATGGTGTTGACGCGTTGCTGAGTGAACCAAATACAAGACGTCGAGATAGTTTAACCTATGAAACCAACCAGTAAAGTCATACGTTAGCAACGCTCGCATTTATTAACACTCATCTGGATATTATGCAAAAGAAATTATAAAATCTACAATTATTTCTGCACGTTTGGAACCTATATGTATGCAGTATCCATGCTAATAAGGGAAACGGAAGTACTCTATGAAAGGACGTCAAAGCTCCCAGCATAAGTATAGTTACGAGGCTGGAACCATGCGTCATACATGTAATCATATGGAGAAGTAAAAGGCCTAAAAAACTTGCAGCTAAAAGTATAAAATATAATGCACGGAAGAAATTATGTAGACAGGATTAAAATAATATTTTATTAGTGAATAAAAACCGAGTAGAGACGAATGTCATTTTCCAGAGTTTAGTAAAATTTTCATTCACCGTCATAGTTGAATATTACACACTAGACAATTTAATATTTATCTTTATACAGAATTTCAAAACTATGCATACGTTTATATTGATATTACGAATAAAGTTCTACATACATACATATGTATGATGATATATTATAATCAGATTATTATAATCACATTACAAACACAACACCTATAAACACAAACTAATTATAAGATTTCCTCGTTGTCAAGCAACCAAAAACCCCAAGCCTTGAGAAATAAGTAAAAAAAACGCGGAGATAAACAGCATGTGTTAATATTTCAGTATAATTCAGCTTGAATTAAGTCATGCATTTCCTAATTAAAGTGATGGCATGAAGTTTCCATGGTGGAAAATTGAAGTTACAGGGAACTGTATGCATTCACATGAAGTTGAATGGGGATGCGCTAATGCGTTAAATGACTACTTGGAGCGTAAACGCGGATTACCTGTGCTAATGGAACTCTGTACAACCCAAACTCTGCAAAAGCTAACTTCGGCGAGGGAAGTGAAGCGAACCCAAGGAAGGGTTAAAGTAGGGATTTAGTTACTGAAATTTGATTTTATTTAGTCGTGATTAGATTTCGGTAATAAAGGCTTGTGTGTATATGGGCAACTTTAAAGAGTAGAACTACATATATCCGTTTTGCTATGAGCTTGCTATAATATGTACCTTATGCACTGTGCTCCCTAGATAAGGGGACACTTGTATTGTGAATGAATGAGGAATGCAGCGCCGACAGGGTACGAACCACTACGAATTGAGCTTTCTCCTATGGATGTATTCAACATCGTCGACTAAGGAACGCATCCCTATTTTCTGGGGTTCTAAAATAAAATCTTTTGCCTTTTAATTCTCGTTTACCACTGCAAATGATGTGTTTTCCCTTTCACACATTGCGTATACATACATAGCTCAGTTTTCTTCTAGGTTTACTGTAAGGTTTTTACATTACTTATATATAACTACTGTATACTTATTTGTCTTTAAAGTTGCTTATTCCTTAGCATTGCTTGTGTATATTTTGCTAAGTTGCTTATACAATGTTTCTCTTTAACATTACTTATGTTGTATTTTCTCTTTACATACAGCTTACGCTGTGTTTTTCTAAATCGGTTATACTATATTTTTATTTAGCATTTTACAAGCTGTATTTTTTGCTGTTATGATTCCTATTTCCATGTGCTGTCTTCCTATGATTTACAGTAATTACAATATACTTTCCCATAAATATTTTCGTTGTATGTAAAAGCATATTAAAGATGCATGGGTGTCTACACATTGAGGGAATTTTGGACCGATTTATCTAAAATTTACACACGCACACAAATTCTTCCAGTCGCGCCTGTAGCTCATGTCATGTCTGAAATATTATTATATTCTACCATTGTATTACCATATATTTTACAGTTATTATGCCATATATAACACACAGTTGTGCTACCATACATGTCTCGTAGAAATATAATACCATGTTTTGTAGTTATAATACCATTTCTTTAAATAATATAATCCAACGTATAGTATAACTATAGTACCAATAACATTATACTGTTTATCATATCTAACGCAGTTATAACACGATTTGTATACCATTATATTACCATATATTATACCAAAACATTTGATTTTGCGCACTGTCGTAATAATATCATCCTAACTTAAATACTTCTAAGCAGAGTTAGTCCACACACGAAATTGTCATGACTCTATGAACCCTCAAGTACTCAAAAATACAAAGTATTATCATAAACTTGTACACTTAAGTAGGACGTACATGAAAGCTGTATCTTGATGTTTGTTGAAGATCTGGGGAGATGGAGTGGAAACGAAATGGAGAGGAAGAAAGAGAAAAATAGAGTGTAAAAACGTTTGTCTCGTTTAGGCATTCCCCACTATCCGCTCTCTTCATTTTCCACTTCTTTCAGTCCCTAACATCTTTTAGTCATTAGTTTGACTATCGTGACCGACGTCTTGGAGAATGGCAATACCCTCATTTTCATTTCCATTTCTATTACACATCATTTGCTTTCGAAAAGATTTTTTTATCAACATCCTTCATAAAGATGACTAAACTTTCCTTCCTTTGAAGTCCCTTGTATTTGTGTAATCTGGAGGAGGATGTATTTGTGTGTTGGTTGCGAATCATTAAATTTCATCGTTTTCCACTTCACTAGTATTACCGAGATTTATAATGAATTCCGAGAATGCTTCAGATTTTATCGCATTAGTCCAACATGCACGCACACCTGTATCACATTTGATTAGTCTCAAAACTCTGAACTGTTCTTCCTCTTGTGCTTCCTCTTTCCTCTCATTATAGCCCGTCAGTCCAGCTTAAGCAAGCTAACAAGATACACGGCTTACTCACAAAGCTTGCCTAACAACCTTTGTCACCGAAGAGACCGACGTTCGTGGGTTGTGTCTGTACGAACAGCCCAAAAGAAAATAAATTACACATAAGTGCACTCGCAACGGCATTTTGCAACCGATTATCAAGTCTGATGTTGTTCCAAATTGCTGCCAATTTTTAATTTGTTATTTTAAAAGGACGGGGGTCAATCAAAAGCTATTCAGGATCTTTACCATAAAATTTTAATGCGTTTCTCCACAAACATAAACATACTGTAACATAATAGTAGCGTCACGAAAGTTAACATGGCTGTTGCACAGAGGAAATTGCTTCTAATGTTGCTCTTCTTATTTTACCTAAAACATACATAATAGAGAGAAGTAAAAGCACCTTTAGAGAAAGAGCTCGCAAGAAAGTTTTACGCATAACAAAGAGAATTTCTATCCTGAATGACACTATTATCACTTTTGTAAATGGGAAAATCGTCTCAACTTGCTTATTCTATTATTCCTGACAGAAAGACTATTGTTCAATTAATATGAACAAACCTGCTTTGTCATCTCTCTTGCATGTTTATATTTTTAATACCTTAAACTATTTACAGTCTCAAACTATTTTTAGAAAACGCAATCACACATGTGTGTATGTATAATATATGTATTTATGCAATATAGAATATTTATTTTTCGGAATACGGTCATAAGAATGTAATACAAATTTACTGAGGAAATCCTAAGTGGATTATTATTTACTTTATAAATGCATGCGGGAAACTGTATAATATTTACTTCACACCGCTAATGTTGACTATCTCGGTCTGTAGCTATAGTGAATTTTGACTATTTTGAATTTTTCACTATAGTGAAGCAAATAGTGAATTTTAGTACTAAAAATGTATAATCAGAAAAGTTCATTTTATTGCCAAAATTATAAATGTGAGCATTTTAGATTTATAAATTCACTCGAAAATTCGAACTCCATTGAAACTTATGAGTGTTAGAATGTTGATGAGCGTATATAACATATGAATCGCATTCTGAACCCAAGTACATATGATGTGTATTCAAGATAAAAATCGCATATTGGTTTAGATTTTGCTGTTGGCTACCTGTAAACCAGACGCTGTAAACAAAGTTTATCTTAAATGAAATTGTTGACGTTTGCCTACTTGCTTACATATGAGAATATACATATATGCAATAGAGTTTTGTCCCTGGCTGTTGCCTCAAATTGACTTCTTGAATGCCACTTAAAGCAGTTGGCAAATAAATGACTTGGAACAGTATATACACTGCTGGTATGTTAAAGTATACACCGTAAGTATGAAACATACGTTCCTCCTATTTTGTTACATATTTCGTAGGCTTAGGACCATAGGGCGGATATTTATGACATTTATGTGCGTGTATAAGCCGGAGTAAAGCATACTCCGCGTGCCTATTTTAGTATGTATACGAATTTTGTGTACATCTACAGTGCGTAGCTACATAGCTCTGGTAAGTGGAGTGACTAGATTATGAATTTGAACACATGTGAGGACAAAACGTAAGTAGAGACTTGCAGATGTAGAAAGCACGTTGTCGCTCTCAAGTGACTTCTTATACATGTAATAGGAGAGTAAAGTGAGCGAGTGCAGTTTGATACTCTGGGCAAGGAACCTATTGAATTTTTACTTTTTCTCTCAGTATGGACATAAAAGGGGTGCTTGAGAAATCTGTCAGGAAAGCGGCACATGAAAACCTCCGTTTGTATGATCTACTTTATTTTATATTTTTCACTCTATCCCTACATCTCACCCCTTCATGCCAGAGAGTTGTGTGTGGTCACACTTACATGCGCAAAAAAGTTTCTCCACATTTTTGCATGTTTTCTTTTGATTTCAGTCACCTTTAATCAACTCAAACTCTTTAGTTTTCGTTTGTGTAACACTAAAGTTCCACACACAAGTTGCTCTTTGACAAAAGTACGTAAAACAAGTGCGTTTTTTATTTTTTTTACCTCCCTGTTTACAAATCTGCTGGTCTTTACTACGCAGAGGAAACGAAAAATTCAGTAACTGTTTTACCATCCAGGTTGTTTGTTATTTCCCCATTTGTCATTTCCCCTCACTACGCTGTACCTTTAAAGTTTTGTTTACTATTCTTCTCTACTCTGAAACCTTGACTTCCCGAAATGAAATTTAAGAACTGAGAGAATCCGGATACGCTGCATCGGCTTTCAAAGGTAGCTCAGGTTTACTCGTGTATACTTTTCTATCTCTTGTTATATGTCAAAAACAGTTGACAACTTATGTAATTTTCTTTGATTTGTGGGCAGTTGCACTGTTTCCAAAAGTCTACATGTACTTCAACTTACTAAACAAGTGTACTCCCAACTATTTCTTAAATGCTGCTTGTTTCCTGTCAACGGCGAAACTATGTGACAGAAAAGTGTTCTCAACGATTTGAAATAACTCAAGGAATTGATTTTTAAAGGCACGGTCGCTTTTGTAATAACAGTCACAATTGTATTGCTACATTTTTAGCTTCATTAGAGCATGTATCCAAATTGTTTAGCTTCATTGGAGCTTGTTATATCACAATTTTTAGCTTCATTAGAACGTATTGTATCCGTTTACAAATATTCATTAGACCATAAAAAATTTTGTAATTCACTTGAACAAATTTCTTAAGAACTTTTTAACTTCCTTAGGGCAAAGCAAATCAGAATTTTTAGTTCCATTACAACAACTTGCATCAGACTTGATTAACTTTGTTAGACGGAATTGTACCAGAATTTGCGTTCCAATTCAAGCGAAGTATGCCGCACTTAGGCAAAAAGTAATAAAAAAGACATAGAAACTTGATTTAGAAAAGAAAAATCAGTAGTGAAATCGTAGAAGAAGCAAAGAGCACGGGAACATTCTAGATGTGGTAGCCGGTCCTTCGTAGTTAGTAGCAAATACAGATGTTTTAAAGCGGTGTCATGCAATCAGGAGGCCAAAATGCAGGCGTGCACGTTTCCGCTGTTTTCTCTTCCTAACGTCTGCCTGTACACACAGCGAGTGGTAACGTAAGACGGCTGCTGCTGGTATACAAACTAACTGAAGGAACCTATTTGGCCTAAATCGATGGATTGATTAATTTAGATACCTTTTATAGCAACATACATTGTTTTCTCCATTGTTTGATTATGGGGAAATAGCTGAAACCATCTTGACGTTTTCAAGATTTTACTTGTACATATGTAGTGTGGTTTTTAGGTGGTTTGGCGTTTGGGTTAGATAGTTTTCAAACTTGAGACACAGGTACAACCAGTAGGAATAAGCCGATCGGAATGTGATTGAGTAGGAGAGAAAAGTTGGTCGACAGGGAAGGAAAAGCAGGGATTTCCACAATACAGGTATCGTCTTCTGTAAGTCTTGTGTGTGTAAAAGTGTTTGTTGGAAGAAAAGAGAATGTATGTACATGTGTGTGTGTACCTTAGTAAAACCTGAGTTGCGTTTCTAAAGTAGGAAATGAGAAGAAGATTTTCTATCCTTACGGCTGCCCTATGTACACTGCTTGTAATACTTTCTATGAATAAAGTACATATGTACTCAATCGCCGTCGATTTTCGGCAGAGAAACTCATTGTGTAACATAATGGGTTCAAAGAAAAAGCCTTGGGTAGGAGGGCAATATATTCCTTACACATGTATAAATATATACTTATCTATCCCCTATATACAATTGTATGTACTATAGCTTAGGCTATAGCGTGTGTACATATATAGGCTACACGAAAGCAAGCAAGCAGGGGAGTTAGAAAAAGAAAGGAGAAGAACTGAAGAAATAGAAAGGATAGGGAGAAAGTGCATACGTAGAATTCCTCTATACATTTTTTTCACTTATTACGTTAGTTTTCCAGTGGAAGTAGTACTACTATAGTACAAGTAATAGTATAGTAGTAGTTCCACAGTATCCGTAGTGTAGAATTCTTCTGGTGGTGGTGGAGAGAGAGAGAGAGTATTCGGTGGTCGAAACGTAAAGACGTCAAAATAGGCAGACTCACATACATAGCTAATTCGAGACGAAACGGGCATTTCACCTTATAGGGAACTTGCGCGTCAAGGCAATCGATACAACCGGCAAAGGAGCTAGTCATCCAGTATTACTGGGTCTCCACTGTACTCGCACTCCCTCGACGAAGTCAGACCAACTACGCCAGAAAATCCATTTTTTGTCTTCTATCCTCTACTCTATACATGTTTTCTGGAGGTACCTTTCCACTCTGCTAGAACTCAACTGTACACAGAATAAACTCATTGTTGTCTAGTTATGTGTCGAAGGGCTGGGGACCACAGCCACGACGAAAAGAGCTAGGGAAAATATTCCTTCCCAACGAGGATCATCCCAGTGAAAGTTTTTTCCTTCTGCTTTACTCGTGTCTCTGTGTGTGTGTGTTTGTGTTACAATAATAATAATTATTGTCTTGGAAATGTTTTCTGTCCTGTGGTCGGGGCAGGATTTTTCGCCAGCAACTACCAACATTTGTCACTCTGTTCTTGTCCTTTTTCAATACACTTTTTGTCCATTAGTGTTCCTACATCTCCCCTATAGTTATTTTTAAATGTAAATGTTTTATGTGTGTGCTTGTGTGCTAAATTAACAGCTTCCAGATACATTTTTGTATTAAAAAACAAAGTAATGTGAAGAATCTTCAGCAATTACTTGAACCGACTCAAGGAGGAAAACTCGCAAATAAGTTCATAATTGAAACAACGAAATAAATGCCGCATTCTTAGGATACTTCTCAGGAAAACGAAACAATTGAAAACAATCAAAGCAATATTTAAACTTAGTTACAATCATGCCACACAAACCTTCAAATTTATAATAATAATAAGTTAATTATTAAAATTTTTAACAAATCCGACGACATGACTTTCAAAGCTATTTTTCGAGTTTGAACTTTTAACATTTTGTTAGGAGGAAATTTCTTTGTATACATGTGATTACTTGTACTAGATCCAGATGTCTTATTTTTACTCTACATCAACTCCTTATATCCTACTTCAAAATGTTCCAAAGCACTTGAGTTTGGCAATGATGTTGTGACTCACAAAACGAAAGCTCAGGATGCAAGCAAACTTAAATGGAAAATGAAGTAAGATCTTTGGTCCACGCATTTGTGAAGGAAGAGCAAACAAGGCAAACAATGTTTTATGGGATTGATTGTTGCTGAATGAATACGAATGATAAGCAGCAGTTTTAGGAACAAAGCCTGTCCAAGAACAATTGGAAAGGTCTGGAATGCTTGACAAAAGAGTTGCGGGAGGAAACAAGCAAAAAGTGATGTAGTAGTTATAGTTGTAGTTGAGCGTTTATTCCCAGTGTTGTAACACCAGAGTATCCAATTCCTGCTTGAATATTTCAAATAATTGAAAAAGCACTGCAGTATAGACAAAGTACTATAAGCACGTGCAGATGAAGTGATCGAAAGTCTCCCGAAAAATTTGTTCAAAAGTTGATGAGCAAAGAAGAGACGACTAGATTCGTCCTCGTCACGCTGGCAAAATCTCACATGAAAAGGTTTTTCTTAATTCGGTTTGGGCTGAGCAACGTTATTTTGTGTTTACTGGAAGAGAAAACATGACATGGCACTAGGGGTGCCAAAAAATGTTATGATAGGTGAACCTAATGAGACCAAGACTGAGCCAAGTAATATTAATAATTGTGTTTTGGGTGGCAGCTGAGTTCGACACGACAAGTGTCCCTAACATGCTATGTTAAAAAGTGACAAGTGTCCGAAAACCGTTGTTGTTTTTTCTCCAGTGTTGTTTCATTGGTTCAGTTTTCTTTTCAAAATTCTCCAATCCACTGTACCATCTTCAATTGATATTTAAGTATTCATCAAGACAACCACACAAAAAGTTCTACATTATTTTGTTGTAAAAATTCACATATCTAAAATAATAATCTTAACTCAGTCTGCTGTCGTGATTTATACTTCAGGGTGTGAGTGATTCTTTGTCTCGTGCATAGTATGTATAATGTACGTGATATTCAATTCTATTAACTTTTCAATTTCTCCTTTATTAATTAATGCTAATTTTATTCTAGTTTTTAATCTAAAAGTTACATACTTATGTCATTACGGTTGTGTCGTCCAGCGAGTTAGTAACAACACTAAAAGACAACTTACAATTTGATAATGTGCTCCACATGTCCCTTGCCCTAAAAAATTATCCCGGACTTGACTGCATGACTACTACTCTGTCTTTTAATGTTTCCTGTACTTTTACCCTATAAAGAATATCCTCTTTTGACTATAAATGTTGTCCGTAACCCTGCACATCTAATGCAGCAAACGGAGGAATACACTGACCGTAACCTACCGTGTCTCTCGTCCAAAGTACGCTTATAATTACTTTCCCCACTGTTGTATTTCTAACTTGCACTGTGCTGAGTATTCGGGTTTCAAGTTTACATACTTCCATTGTACGGAAGGAAGCCTTCTGCCTTTAGTTTGCAAACTATTTTAATACCGTTTTTCCAATCAAAAACATTTCAAAACTCTTGGTTGAGAATAGTTTATAAAAATAATGTATAAACTTATTAAACATGGATAATTACTTTACAATAAATCCATTTTTATCGATTATTCAAATACTTTTGAGTACAAAGTAATTATAAAAATTTTCACAATACTTCAAATCAAATCATTATTTTCCAACATTTAATTCACATTATGAAGAACTTTTCTGTAATAGAATTATGGCAGGATATTTATCCTCGAGTAGAAGGAAACAATTATTGGAAAACTTAAACAAGCTTAGTTAGTTTTTCATTTAATAATGAATTTATCGAGAATTTTCGCAAATTCAAGTATATTCTTAAACTAAATTAATAAGGAAGCGAGTAGAAAATGAAAACACAAAATTCTGATCCCAATTTGATAACAAATATTTACAGTTGAATAATAATTATTTATCCTCTGAAATTAATCAAGAAAATTGTAATACGCCAAAAGTATTGCTAATACAAAGATTGGAGGTGTTTCGAAATAATTAATCAAGGATATTTTCTAACCCGGTTATTAAATTGTTTTTCGCAGTTAAGTACGGTACATATACTATACGTGCATGTGTAGAGATGTGAGACCTAATTTGAAATTACCGAGAACATGACTGTTTGAACCATGCCAGACTACAGCAATGATTACAGCTCTGATGACATTACACATACATTCCGGTGTATTAGTCCTGTATTAATTTCTTTTGTGAATGATGCTCATGATGGTTGGTGAGCCGTAGGAGTGGACGTAAAGAGTGTCAGGATGCAAACATGTTTATGCATGACATTACTGTGAGAACCGATTAACTAAAAAGATGGACTATGATGGGATATGGCCAAGGTTATAATAAGCTGTTCGCACAGGTATTACTTTCCCTCTATGGTTTCTAGAAAATTTCCAGTCCATCAAAAAATATATACTCTGTAGTAATTTCCACCCATCCTTCTCAATTAGTTCGTCCCGTAGTTACTTGACGTCCTGTTATTAGCTAATTTTATTAGTGTCATTAGTAATCAAATTCGATTCCACTCATTGCCTATTGCATTACATTATCAGCTTTCATTTCCGCCGTATCTTCCATTTCGCATGAAGCAAGTACAGGAAATTTAATCCGAGAAAATTGTATTTGCTTAAGGGAATTAGGTCTGCCAACTTATGCAATGGAATTAGTATGCATTTGGATGGTGTCAAGTGTGAAATACATCTCTAAAGTTTAACTTACAATTTTTTAGTGTATTTTACAAAATTGATATGATTTATTGTTAAGATTTTAATTCGTAATTATTTTGCAATTATCATATTAATTAAATATTGTAAAAACTTTGGTTAAATATTGTCTGAACGTTAAGTAAATATTGTAAAAGCATTCCGCAGGATTATTTTTAATTATTTCATTATTTGCTTTTTGAACAAGGATTTTCATTAAAAAGTGCTTATCACAATTACAAGCTATAGCTACATGTTTGCCAACAATTTGATTATTTACATCAAATTCCGTAAATTCGAAACTACTAGACAATATTGAATACTCGGTAAACAGCGTTTCGCAAATTCGTGGAACCAATAATAAGGTTTCACAATTCCTAGAACCAACAGCATTTCGCAAACTCACCGGAAAAATAATTGAATTTACAGAAACTAAATCATGAAGACATTGTCCAAATGCCTTTATTTAATGTGGAATAAGAAAATTTCCCCTAGAGATTGATTAAGTTTGTGGTTCTACACAGGGAAGAAAGTTAGCATATGGGACGCTTTTGCTGTATGAGTATTGATTGATGGATGTTGTGGCTCCAATGCTTGTTGTTAATACCCAATGAAAATTAAGCACGGTACTCGTTCACAGTATATAACTATTGAATGTACTAGTAGAAGTTGGTGCAAACCCCGAAACTAATGTTTGAAAACCTCGTTGTTGTGTATGCACAAACCTTATATGCTGTGTAAACTTAATTTAATTGTTAATCAAATTCCATTTTAATACAGTGGCTATTTGATTCCTACCACTACCACTATACACACAAACTAGTATTGCAAATGACGATTTCGCAATTTTCACTACACTCACAACAACCACGTGTATACTTTCATTCACCAATACATATACCCATGTGGACTATACTTATTGCTCATTATTCCTTCCCTTATGACTCTTACATTTGACATTGCCCTTATAAGTATACCAAGACACGCACACACAACATACACACACACACATAAAATACATTACGGTTGGTTGCTCTAAACCATCCTGAATTTCCCTATCGTCAAATCATGTCAAATCCTGTGAAGACTGAAAAGGCTTCCATAAATTATGTATCTGTACGTATGGTCTATCGAATTCCGCTACTTAATGTGGTAGCAAGAAGGAATTCAGGCCTTTCGACGAAAAGCCAATAACTAAGTGATAGTCTCCATGTGAAATTTAGTATTGATTAATGACGGAGCGGCGGAAATTGCAATCTTATACATTGTTCCTTATGCATTTATTAGCAAGGAAGTCTCTACACGTCCTGGCTCGGTTTCTTTATAAAAATCTTATTCTATCTCATTCCAAAAGCTTCAAACTAGCTGAATGTATGTAAATTTAGTAGTAGACTTCATTTTACTCATTTCTGGAGGAGTTAATTCACCTTATATATTTCTTAAGGTTCTCGAAACAAGTATATAATACTTGTAGTCTATACATATATGTATAAGAATATATTCCAGATATGCTTAAAATATTTCTCTTGATAGTTTGATGGTGCTCAAAAATCATCACCTAGATTGAGATTCAAACTTATGTTTAGTCACAGAAACCCATTAGTTTGGCTAACAGTCTTATACTAAATGCAAACTTTCGTAATCAGTTTCCAGCGGACGTGGAACAGAGTTTATTTCCTTTATTTGGGCAGATGCTCCGGAAGATGAATATTTTGTACACCAAAAATACACAGCAATTATACTGCGTGCACGACAAAACTTCCCCTCAAACATATTTAGGTGTTGAGATGAAGCAGAAGCTTCTTGCAATTCTCAGCAGTAATTATTAAAATATTTTAGGATCTCCAAGGAGAAAGTTAGATTTTGAAAGACATTTAAACATTTGTTCTGAGAGTTTCGTTTATGTGCTAAAGATTTTACAAGTTTACTTAGCAAATCAATCTTGGAATTTCAGTACTTAAGCTGAAATAATGTTTTAATAGTTGAATTAATTTTAATCATTTACTAGAACTATTTTGTATAATTTATAACATTTCCATATTCTAAATAAATTGTTTTTTTATATTTACGTTTGTTCTTAGAAATCAAAGCATTTGAGAAGTAGTAGATTTATATTCCTAGTCCTACGTACTCGACACATAGAGAAAGATTCTGCGTACTTTTTTGTAACATACATAAAGTGAAAGCTCATTGTAAGGAAAGCAAGATGGAGCACTTGAGCAACGTAGCTAAAGTAATCATAATCGTAACTAAATTTAATCGAATACTTATCAGCATTAATACATACGTTTTGTCTGCAACCGTTGCTGCTGTAAAAATAATGCAGCACGCTTGCCTGAACGCAGGTTTGATTATTATAATACACCACCGCGTCCGATATTTTTTTTGACTTATACATACTCCAGTTCAACCTGGTTCTCATGGATTATCACGTAGTACCTACCAAATAAGGTTTTACGACACACATAAACAACATTTGAAAAACATATGAACTGAGTTCCTACAATAATGTCTTGTACTCAAACACTCGTGTGTGTACATTATAAAAACGAACGTAGCTTCCCTTTATTAACACTTGGGAAACACTGTTAATTGTTCCAGTCCTATAGAACCTTTACATACGAATTTACCTATATACCACCATGAGTCTCGATGTAGCAACGCTTGGCAGGAAAATTAAACATGCACACATGATTTGAACAATATTAAACACACACACACCCACATGAAGTAGGATTTCCGTCCATACAGTCATATAGTTCACAGATACTTTAATGGTGCTTGGGTTACGAAAGATCTTTAGTACATCACTATAAACCTTCAATCCTATTATCTTTCGGAATTTTCTTTGGTTAACAGGGCTCAGCAGACTCGACATACTCGCAACCGTCATCTGACCTGTCTCTGGATGAGGAAAGAGAAGTTTTAAGAAGAGAAACTGAACGTCAAGCACTTACCCAATTAGAAAAAGCAAGGGTAAGTAATTGCTTTCGCTAAAATTTTCGCCCCTCTGTAGTCTCTCAAGTACTTCGTTCTTTGCACAACAGCCACCCACAATTTCTTAATTCAAAGCGTATTTAACGTCAGTCATTATTGGTTTTTAATTACTTGTGTTTGCTGTTCTATTAACTATAGGTATCTACTGTTATTCTTTTATTTATTGATGTTTTATTACTTCCATTGAGCAATATACTCTGATCTACTATGCTACTGCTAAATAAATTAACTAAATTTACTATGTAACAAAAACTCTAAAAATTCAAAATATTTTGCAGATTTTTCAGTTAGCACTTATGTAAACAGTAGTTTCAATTTCATTCGACAGCAATAACGTCCAAAGTAGAAACATGGCTGGTAGTATCCGGAGCTTCTTGGTGGTGAAACCAGCCCACCCGAGTTACAATATGTCTGTAAATAAAATATTTTCAAGTGATCATTGCTGTCAAATGTTTATCAGAAGTAGGGATTTCAAAATATCTCGCCCATAGTGTGCAGACTAAGCAAGGTAGTTTACATTTTAGTTACAATAGTTCATAGTAAAGACAGTTTGCCCGCAATGAAAATGATGCGCAATACTTTGTGCAGTTACTGTCCGTGTATTTTGAAAAGCTGGAGAAGGTGGTGCCAAGCGTCAGTGCCAGTATTTTATTTATACAGAAATGAGAAGCAACATTTATTGTACGATCATGCCAATAATTATGAATGTAAAGTAGGTAAATAACTTAAGATGTAAAACCACTGACTGCATTTGCTAACCTGACCAAAGTTATGTCGAACATACTAATATGACCCTAGTAAGGCATAGCTTTTTGGTTTTGGCTGCCTGCCTAAACCGTAATAACAACCATGCAGAAGCAAATATAAAGTAGAAAGATGAAAGGAAATAAGACAGGGATACGACTCGAAGTAAAAGATGTACTTAAGTGTATGCAGTCATCCGCATTTCTCAAGTTTTTGTCGAAAAACTGATGAAGGATGGAATATAGCGGACATTCCTGACAGCCTGCTTGGAAGCAGTAATGCACTGCAGATAACTGACTGTATAGGTACTCTATATAGTCACTATAGGAATGTTTTTTTCTCTGACAAATCTTGACGTTATTGTTTTCACGTCCTTAAGATGAAGAAATACTTAGATAGCACCAACTGTGTAGTACTACACGTATGTACTTTTATATGAGAGTATGAAAACAAATATTCTTCTTTTTTGCTCCGCGTATGATACCTCCGTATTACATGCATATGAAATATACATAAAGCAATGTATTGTATTTATGTCGATGAGATTGCTCTGTAAGCTTACATTACTTAGTAGAATCCTATCCGTCTTGTTTAATGTTCCTATCGTGGTCTTATATCACTTCAACTATGCTATAGGTATATGTCGTTTATGTGCATGTCGTTGTCTATGTTCATACGTATTATGTTCATTTCGTTGACTGTGTTCACATAATTTTACCTTATGTTCATATCATTTTGTCTTATGTACATATAATTTTGTGTTATATTCATATCATTTCGTGTTATGTTCACATCATTTTGTGTTATATTCATATCATTTTGTCTTACGTTTATATCATTTTGTCTTATGTTCATATCATTTTGTCTTGTATTCATATCATTGTATTAGTGCTATCATTGTTTTATGTGGGTATTATTGTGTGATATTCATACCATTGTAGTATGTTCAAGAAGCTGATGAGTGTTGTATTGTTGCCTGTGTACATATTCTCTAGCAATTGTGAATATGCTGTAGACGAAACTCTTGAATATATTACTCATCTCTCTGTCATGATTTAATCAAGTGCTATCAAGAAAAAGACACAAATACTTGGCTGATTCAATTCAACTATTCGGCATGTGACTCTCTTATGTGTACATACGAGGGGAGAAAACTTTGTTGTCTCCAAAAGGAAAACTTGGACGAGCGTAGTATAAGTATATGGTTATAGTACACAATAGAAATAAGTTTACAACGACAAGAGAGTCATGCATGTTTCCGAGTAAAAGACCTTTTATTCCTTTCTTTAGTCTCAACTAAGAACGTGGTGGCTGTTGTTTCAACTTGGAAAAGTACAATTTGTATCGTGCCTATCTTGGAGTTTTCTTTGAAATTCTCTCCTCTTCACTCAAAGATTAAAGGCTATTATTGTAGAACAAAAAAGAGAGAAAAACAAGTGGTTATGGCATTTTAGTGAAATATCTCAACTGCTAGAAATTTATTGCCTGATGTAAACAATTTAATAGACAAAGCCTGTGGCATTTGCGGTCCGAACGAACGTAAGCTACGATGGGTCACTGGACGACGACTCGCCAGTCCATGGAAGTGCGATTTCCTTTGGAATGCGAGATTTTCTGCATATAAAAGTAAGCCACAAATTTAATTATTATTAATTAAACAATTAAATCATCATCCATTTCGTTGGCTTTAAATTATCTCTCAATTAGTGAAGCTATGAATATTTCCACTTGAAGCTCTTCACATGCCGACTTTTTGTTTCGTCTTTTATTGAGAGGCCCATTTACCAGTGTCGAAATTAATAGCAGTATAATGTGTATATTTTGAGTTGTATATATTTACTTTCGGATCGTGAATAATTTCTTGTTAGCCATGAAAGTGGAACTAATTCCGAAATTCCTCCCTGATTCCACGCTGATTTAATTATTAATGATTCCATTATTTTCATTCAAATCAGGAAAAATACGATAACAACTGGTGGATTGGACGTCTGGTAAAGGAAGGTTGTGACGTTGGATTTATTCCTTCCCCTGTTAAACTTGAGAACCTCCGGCTACTACATTCACAAGCTCGAAACTCAAAACTTTATTCTTCCAAAACGTCATCATCGAGCAATTTGGGTGAGCTAAAAATATAGACATTAAAGAGTATTTAGTGTTGACTTTTACGAATTTATAGTCATTTTCCGAACGTCAGAACACAGCATGCGAATGCACATGGTTTAGATAGAGGTACATACGATTTGCCCTGTTTTCCATTCAGTAAAATACGTCATCGCAAAAAGTGTAACTGTTTTAAGGTCAGTTTTTGCATGCACCGATTTATGAAATTCATATGATACTACTGTTCCTCTGAGCAATTTTCATACAAAAATAATTAAAAGAAAAGCGTATGTTTGTGCTGGGTGGATAATAAAAACGGCTAAAATGCGTAAAATATCTCACAAAAGAATGTAGTAGTGTTTTCTGTTTTCTAACAGAAAACAGGAAAATTTTCTCTAGAAAGATAAAAAGTTAGCTTAACAAAAAGACTGCAGTGTAATTCAAGTAATACCGGAAAAACAAAACCATTGTCAAGTATTTGAGGATCACTACAAGCTCCAGTTGCAAAAATAGTTCTGTTGATATTCTTTCAGAGTTGAAGTATTGCAAGGGCTTGAAACTTTTGTGCTTTTATTTAGAACTAATGTAACATTATTCTTTTTATAGCCACGATCAGGGAATTCTTACTACAACGGAAGTAGCCAATGCACTTCCTGTAATGTAACTGATACTTCTAGTAAAAACAACGGCACTTGCTAACCACTTATTCCAGGTTTCAACAAATCTAAAAATATCCGTTCGTATCTTTAACCATATCTGCAACTGTGTATTTTTATTAGAACATCTTTCTATTCTTACCTTTTTATTCATTCGTAACTCGCTCTCACTATAAACTTAATATAAAAACTTAAAATATATATGAATTTAATTTGTTTAAGTGGGGATTTGACGAAATTATAAAAAGGAATATAAAAAACGCATGCAGGACTTACTTAGTTTATCAACCCTGAAGTAACTTTAAACCTTTCCCATTTCACAGTTTTGCCTAAGCTTAACAAGTAAATCAATGTCAAGAATGTTCATTTGGTTACTAACATTTAAAGTAGTTTAGGTGGCGTTTGAAATAATATTTGAAACGCAAATTATTCGAGGTAATTCGAGCGTCTCACTGTGCCCCATGAATTCTTGCGATTTTTAAAAAGTGTCAGATGGCATTTGTACTTACCCATAGGTAAAATGTTTTGGCAAGGTACACTTACAGTATTTATAAGTACTATATAAGTTTTGCAAGACAGTATAATGAGTATAATTTTAAAATTACATATATACATAGGTACATTAGAATTACGTGCCCCAGTTTTAATATATAATCATGTTCAAATTGAGATGTCACAACTTGCAAAACTCTAATCGTAATAATTCCGCCTTAAAAGGTGGTAAATACATGCTTTTACATAGAATTTACGTTTGACTAAAACTGCTAAAAGGTATAGTGAGGCTCCACTCTTGAGTAATTAATAATCTTAATAAAATTATTAAAATCAATACGACTTTGAGCAAATAACTACCAGGATACTTAAAAAAAGAGTAGAGTAATGGTGAAAAAAGCTATAGGTGGATATATTTTACTGCCGTCGCCACAATCCATAACAAGCATTTCTTTTTACCGATAGCGTCGTCACTGCAGAGAGAGAGAGAGAGAGCTAGAGCTAAAATGTACATGGCTAAATACTTCTGACGTAATCAATAAGCTTTCCTGAACCTAAAGGAAAAATGTTCTCTTCTGGCAATCATTCTCAACGATATATAAATTCTTTTAAGTAGACGGCAGTTTCTTTTTTCCACTACTACTCTTAAGTCGTTTCAGGAGCAGCAGAGCAATAGCAATTCTGAAAGCTTTCTCTTTCTACTTAAATAGATTGTCGCTGCTATTCCTTTAGACCTTTAACTCAGGTAGGAAATGAGAGTTTGGACTGCAGACATTTTAATTATTAGTTCAAAGCAAAAGCCGTCAAAAATGTTTCAGGGGAAAGCTTTTCAATTTTCTTCAAAGGCTACTACGAATTTAATTTCTTGGAGCTTAATTTCCAGCACAATTTTTAGTTTCGGAGTTGGTCTTGCGTTTTAAAACATCATCTACCAATTTATTAGCAGGGATTTTACGTTTTTATGGCATATCCCTTGATTTTATTTATGATGTAGCACATATATTTTACGTTTAAGCGATTGTAAAAATAATATTTATATATTTAAAATAATTATATTATTTCGTAGAATTTTATTTTTATAATCGTTCCAGGAAGTTGTTCGCATAGAATATTTTACCTTGTTAAAACATATCTGGAAATGTAAGCACAGAATTTTGCGTGTAATACCCTATTAGCGAATATATTGGAATAGGACTCTTTACCTTTGTCAAACTTATTAGAGAATGTTTTCGCAAAGAATTTTATGCTGTTCAAACTTATAATTAGAGTAATAACTTGTTCGTGCAGATTTTTATTTGCAAAGCTTATTAATCTTTGAATTTATTCGAACAAAATTTTACATTGAAAGCTGATTAGCGAATTTGTTCGTGCAGAATATTTTCTTTTTAAAGTACAGCTTATCCTGCGAGTTTATTCGAGCGGAATTTTATACGAGTTATAGACTGATTATAGAAAAGTTTTCGGAGGTGTTCAGCAATATGACTCAATTATGCTCAGCTTTTATTTTGAAATGATCTCGATCGTGTCATCGTCAGTGTTCAAGAAAGTTATTCCTACAGTTCGTTATTGTATGTGAAGCTTTTGATAGAGTTCACAGTTTGCATAAACTCCCCAATGGCTGTTTCTTATGACAGGGAAATTGAAAATGGATAAGTTTCGACTTTCACTATAAGTATAATCATTATAGTTTATACAGCAGAGAAAGTTGTAGAAGGAGATAACGAGTGTGCAAAACTACAAAAAATAGTACACCACCCACCCACCCACGCCCCCATAACTGCGTTATTTCAAGTCGTCCTGCCGCGCTTCTAGAAAGAGAAAGTGCGGATATATTCCGACCAATTCTACAACGTCTACAAGTATTTGCGTTGTGAATAAAACTTTTCTAGCTGCTTTTACAGTACATACATATGCTGTATACTTATATATACGCTGTACATAAGTTATGTTTCTGCTACAAGGACCACACAATTAATTTCTCGGAGCAGTTCATCTTTTTGGGGGTTTCAAATAATTAATAACATTGATGTGGTTTGAATTTGCGAGACGAGAAAATCTTTTCCATGAATTGGTTTCGTGCTTATAATAATATGTGAATTCGTATATAATGAATGTATTAATAAGCTGTATTTATAAAACAAACTTTTTTGTGGAATTTTTATCCGCATAAAATTAATATTCTTTTACTAAAAGTAGTATGTCTGTATAGAAATACGCTGAGCATTAAAGGAATATTTTGTGCATAAAAGTAATATTGCATACGGATAAACGTGGAAAGAGATAGGAACTACATAAACGTGCATGAGGAAAATAGATGGATAGTTTGATCAATGATGCCGTATTTTGTACGATGGAAAAACAGATCATTACGGTGTGGATGGGACGACTGGAGAAGATTCAGACTCTTTGGCGAATGCTAAACTCGGGAAGACACCAATCACAACTCCACCTGCTAAAGAGAAACGAAAGCCCTTCTTCAAGAAGCAGGAAAACATTCCTCCTTACGACGTGGTGCCTTCGATGAGACCTGTGGTCCTTGTTGGTCCCTCCCTCAAGGGCTACGAGGTCACCGACATGATGCAAAAAGCCATTTTTGACTTCCTTAAACATAAGTTTGAAGGAAGGTAAGCTCTATATAGACATTGAAGATAAATGTCATTTACTTTGTAGTTAAGCTTGTTTGCGCTTAAATTGTTTCCTCGTCGTCTCAAAATATTTGTTCTATCTGTTTGTTTTATGATCTGATCATCAGACTGGGGTTTCTAATCCACGTGGTAAATGATAAATGATGGTTTTATTTTGACGCAGAATTATAATCACAAGGGTGACGGCGGATATTTCTTTGGCCAAACGATCCTTGTTAAACAACCCGTCCAAGCGAGCAATTATGGAGAGGTCCAACTCGCGTTCTTCTTGTCTGGCAGAAGTGCAAGCAGAAATCGAAAGAATTTTTGAGTTGGCAAGAACGTTGCAGTTGGTAGTCCTCGACTGCGACACAATCAACCATCCTTCACAACTTGCAAAAACCTCTTTAGCTCCCATCATCGTCTACTTGAAAATATCATCTCCGAAGGTATGGGAGAACTTGTAGCCAAAATCTACATTTTCATACTTTTTGCGTTCGTACGTTCTTTTTCTTTATTATTACTGACTTCCAGCAGTTTCTAATCTTTTTACCGAGTTGTTAGATGCATAGGCAAGGGAACTAGATGTACTTGACTACTTTTGTATATACGTACATACTCATACCAACTGCTTGGTATATTTATAGACTTTTGTTCTTGTTAACTTCAAGAAAGTTTTGGTGGAGTCCAAGCCGTGACTTCTTTGCTATAATTTTCCTTTCTGTATGCCGTTGAAAATTTCTTCCACTGAATTTTCACCCATTTTCTGTAAGTTTATTCGACGCCTGGCTGGTAGTAATACTTGTCTTTAACTTGGTGTGCAGGTTCTGCAAAGGCTGATAAAGTCCAGAGGAAAATCTCAAGCTCGAAGCCTCAACGTTCAAATGGTAGCTGCTGAAAAGTTGGCTCAATGTCCGCCCGAAATGTTTGATGTGATTTTGGATGAGAATCAGCTAGAAGATGCGTGCGAGCATTTAGCAGAATACCTTGAAGCGTACTGGAAGGCAACGCATCCTCCGACTCCATTGGCAACTTCTGTTCCTCAAACTCCTACCCCAGCGCCTATGATGGCTGGACCTACCGGCTCAGTTAGTCGGTCCATCCCATCACCCTCACCAATGCCTCCACCACTGGGTCATCACACACTTAAAAATGACCCTGCCCTTCTACAAAGAAATAATTCAACACCTCCAAGTACTACTCCTCCGTATTATCAAAAAGATTATGAGCATTCGTTTTTTTAGCGTTGCTATCTGTTTTATCAACTTGATTTCTTGTTTTGAAATTTTCAATAAATTAGACCGGTAAATGTTTTTGGTTATTCAACCAGTTAGTGCTTTAACCTATAACAAGCTATAGACTTTCTTGATGCTTCGGTTTCTTTAAGAAAAATTATTTATGCAATGAATTTTATTTTGCAGATGTTTACCCTCATCCACATCAACTTTCTGGTCATCCGTTATCAGGAAGAACAAGGATGATGCGTGATGAGCGAGATTATGACATACGACACAGAGAATTGGAGGAGCTTGAAGAGTATGACGAAGGACCATTTGACCAGTTGACCATGTGGCGGGAACATCCCAGGAATGATCACCCTGGCCATGATCCACATCATCAACTTGATATGGCATCTCATTCCTCCGCGTACCATCAAACTCATCACCATCCTTCTCAACATCCCTCATCTCGTCGTGCCCAGCAATTAAATGTCATTTAGTTTTAATTCGACCGGCATGTGAACAACGAAATGTCAGTGACACTTTGTTGTTTCAAGTGAGAGTGTGATACCTTACAGTGTAATATCAACCAAAATGGATAACAATTGTAAGATTTAAAAGAGGGATTTTCAAGTCTCCCTCTATCACACATGGCGACTTTACCAACGCACACAAACTACTATAATATATTGTAAATAGAAACTAGCGCTATAATTCCGTTAAAACTTAAACTTGGTTGTTTATTTTTTCTCTCCGTACAACGCAATTATTACTTCAAAATCTTACATGGTGTGACTGAACTTAAACAAAGCTTGTTTGTTTGGAATTGCTGCGCTAAATCCTTGCCAAGGAACATGAAGGAATATCTCAGTGACAAGGACGATATACATATTACAGGCTGATAGTGTGTTGAAGCGTAAGTGAAATCACTTTTGAAGATGGAAAGTGCGCTGGAAGCCAAAGGAATGGTTGTTTTTGTGCAGGTGAAAGGAAACAAGAAAGCCTCAATTTTCGAATTTGGCCTGATACCTTCAAACAAGATTTGGTGACATCGAGTGACAGCAATGTCAACAGTCAGCGTAAGCCAGTAAAATACCATTAACGTCATGATAATCGCCTCAAGTTTTTAACTTCTCGGCAACGACAACATCTTATCCCATCAGAAGATACAACTGTCCAGAGGCTTTGTGCTAACGGCAAAAACGGCACGTTTACGTGCGAATGCAATCACTCCAGCATAATAAAACTGCTCTTAAGAGATACTGAATATTATACTATTAGTAGTAGCACTTGAATACAGCAAGTTAACCAAGTTTTACTAATCGACCAGGGAGATTTGCTCCGCATTTGAAATGACGCTTGGACATCGTCAATAATGTAGCTTCTCGTTTCTTCAAAAATTCAAGTGGAATATGATTTCCATGACGAATTAATTTCCATATACTTACATAGGACTTTTTTCGACAGTTTAGCCATGTTTAGACACTTTAAGAGGAACCCAGAGTTAAGCACAGTAGTCTTAATCCGACATATGCCTTAGTACTGTCATCCACGTCTAAACAGCTAACTAAAATCTAAGAAAGTTGAGTGTAAGTTGGCAGTTACTTTCACTTCGAGGTGTTCACACAAGAAGAATCTGTTTAGTTGTTTTTGCCTTTATACATACGGATATGTTGAGTGAGGAAGGGTTTTCGTGAACGAAAGGATTCCAACCTACAATGCTTTGAATGTTGGATCATCTTCTGCTGCTTAAAAGGATTATTGCCAATTTTTGCCACGAACGTATATAACCCAAGAAACTATTGGCAAGTATCTGTTTTAAGTTTCCCCAATTGCTTTTGCACATAGTCAAAGCCATGATTACGTGATCAAGTTGCCACAGATAAAATAATGCCTTGTTATGTAATTTTTAATAAGATTACGAATTGCGCATAAAAGGTATTCTATAGTAAGCCCTTGTAGCCTAAGCGAATAAAATCGATTTTCTCGCAATACTATGACGTTGATACACAACACCAAAGCTCATAAATATTGTGTATATAGTATTTGAAACCTCAATGTACATATAATAGGTATGAAGTCTAAAATTAAACGTTAAAAATAGTGATCCAGAACCATGAACAAAAAAGACCATACTACAAATGACCGCGTTGTCACTACACAATACCAAAAAATTACCCTGGAATACACACGTGTAGAAACATACACACATTACACATAAATATATATTACTACAAATAATAAAATAAAAGCAGCGATCAGCAGGAACAGCTTCTGGCCACTGTAGAATTTTTTAAGCTCTTAAAATTAGCCTCGATACACATTTAAGCTCATAATTATACGTATTTAATTAGCTCATATACTGCTACACTATTCCAAGACTTGTATAAATGAAATTACCACATTTCAATCAATCTTCTATAAATGCCTATGACTGGTACGACGATTGCTTTCATATCAGCATTCGTTCAACCAGGATAATGGGTCACCCAATATATGCATACAAAGAGTAACCTCAGACAAAACTTGTGTTAAAGCCTTATATTTTAAGTTGTAGGGGAGTAGATTTAGTGAGTAAAAGTGAAGAATCCTTAGGAGTTACAATGCTATAGGCTGAAACCTCAATATATACCTTATCTTTATCTTGAAAGCGCGTTGATTGGCAGTGAGGACGTTTTTTAGTGCTATGAGTATATTGACCTAATGAAACTTTCATACTTGGCAATTTTTCATACTTTGTATGTATATAATTAAATAATAATAACGTTTAATGATTCATGGGCCAGTTGTTATATTATTATTACATCTTTGTACCCTGACTAGTTTAAAAATCACTGACTTTTTAACTTGTCAGCTTGAAATTATTTTCATATGTATACCACTTCCAATATGATAATTTTACGAAAAAATAAGTGAAATCTTTATTGTAATGCAAGGGTTATGATACCAGTTTATTATTATACTACTTGCCGCGGGTATATTAATGATTTTACGGAAAAAACCATCCCACACCTGATTTTTGTAATACCGAACAAGCGCTAACCTTTCTAACGTTATTCACATTATAAGAATATAACTTATGTGTTATGTAATTTTCCCCGGCCAATCTTCCTCTCATTGTTATAAAATGCCTGCGGGTCATTTTTGTTGTTCAGCTCTATCACAAAACCGAAAACTTAATGTGATGAAGAAACACTTTTTGCTAGAAAATTTCACATTTCGTTTGCGGACCAATGATAGAAAGAATATACACTTTTGTTTGAAATTCATCAGAGAGAATTTTCAAACTGCAATACTCTTTTTACAGTTTTCATGCGGTAAAACAAACACAATGAAGCGTGAGTATTAGAGGTTCAGTTTGATTGGCCAAGTACTATTCCATTTTTACCTTATATAATGGGTACTTGTGAAAGAGAAAAGCTCAACTTGCTCATACGTTTATAAATGCTTGTCGGCACTTAATGTGGATTAACGTTACTGTAATGTAGATACAGGTTTACTACTTATAAATCCGGATCAGATTCCAAAAAAGCGTCTCGTAAATAATTTTAGTCTTGCAGACTTTCAGTCAGTTGCACGGAAGCCCTTAAGAATAGAACTACTATTAGGATTATTAACCAACCGTAAGTTTTCTTCCTACAACAAGCTTACTTAAGAAATTCTATACCTTATGAAAACTACTAAGTTTAAAAGAAATAATTATGTGATGTGAAACTAAAAATCCAGATTTTTACAATAATTTTGTCCATTTATTGATTGTTTGCTATAATCAAAAGGTAAAAAAGTACATGTTGGACTTAATCCAGAATCATAAATTTTATATCTGATCCTTCCACAACTAACAAGGTTTTTCTCAACATGTGACTACTACCCATGAAATCCATAATCTTATAAGTACCGTATGGAGCAGGTTATTATGTAATTATTTCTACAACGCTCTACCATTTAAGCTCTATTTTTGATGTTACAATCTATATGGATGATCACAAACGTTTCGATACGAAAATATTTTACTTGCACAAAAAAAACTCTTTATAAGGATTATCTATAATACGAACCGCCCAATATGCAATCCTTTAAAACTATATTATATTTGGGGTTGCAAGCCAACGGTCGTTGTTATTCTTGTGTAACAAATAATAATGAGTGCAGGTGATTGCTCCAGCTGGAAACAGAGAAGAGAACGTAGCATTAAAAATCTAAATGATCTTTTTATAGTTTGAATAACACCATTTCAATTTATTCTCGTTGTTCGTTTTGTTTTTACGTTCGGTATAACTATGCAAGTGACCAAGATTTTTCCCATACATAAACTCTGGTTTTATCTATACTTCCTGGTGTCACACTTGCAGTGTTCAATGACATTACACTATGACATGATTTGAGAAAGTCAAATGTTGAGAAAAAAACTTGTCAGAACATTTTTTACACGTAACCTACTGATGATTAAAATAATTTGAATATATTCTTCTATATAAATTATTATTAAATGATGTTCAACTAATTATTAGTCTTCTCATAGTCCATCGGAAAATGATGGTTGAGTGCATTTCACTGAATGCTGACGAGAACAACGCATTCTCAAAGGCGTAGGAGTGATAGGCCTAATTTGATGATGCTTCACATATTATTACACTCCTTTCCGAAATGTAAAATTATTTACGTTTTCACGAATAATTTCTTCTCAGTCTCCAGTGTTTTATTGATATTTTCCAAATAAAACAATACAGGATTATGTATTAATTAAAAATAAACTTCAACAAAAATAATTTCAGTAAAAAATAACTGCACACGCAAAGAGTGAAAATTTTTAACACAAAAACACAAGAATTATTTAAACTATATAGCGTTAATGTGTTGTATTGTAGATTCTACCGAAAAGTTTGACCAAGCCATAAATTCGTACATGTTGAAAGCTTGGGTTATGTTTTTATTTTGAAGTGAACAATCTCAGCACGACTGCTACTTTAGTTCAAAAGACCGTAAGTAATTAGTAATGGGCGGACTGTGTGGTCTAATTAATTTACTGACAATATTCAGGAACAGTCCTTTTAGGAAGAGTTACGTTTTAGTATAAAATGTCAACTACAGATAAAATGTCTAAAATCCTGCGTTGCAGTGCGAATTAAAAGAAATAGTAGGAAAAGCTTCTATCCGCTGCATTCAAACTTAAACATTTATACAGCTTTTCTCCTATTACCTTGTTTCTTAAAGATGATTTGTTTGTAATAATAAATTATTACAAGTTTATAATTAACTTATTAGATAAAGTAATGTTAAAACAGAGCGTTCGTTCTTAAGAAGCATTAAGTGCTTGTATGAAATCTTCCTGTTATGAGAAAAATTTTGAGAGAAAATATATAAATTATTATACTTTCGTGTTAAATCTACATAACGTCACTACATCCGCTAAAAGTTAGTGACAAAACAGCGTTAATGACCGTAGTTTATAGAACACATATAATGGTAGCATTCAAAAAATGACACAAATTCCTCTTACACTCAAAAAATCAAAACCAAAAGCCATTGTAATAAGATGAAATAACCAAAGAAACTCACTTAGTAAGTAAAAAAAACTTTTGTGCCTCATGGGTTTTCAGCCCCTATGTAACTTATTATTAGTTATTTGAGTCTAGTAAAATTTTCTAAAGGTGAGGAAGAGTAAGTTGCGAGTGATGAAAGAGCAAAAGTTTAAAAGTTGTTATCTCATATTAGTTATGTCTGTTGTATGTAGTATTATGAATATGAAGATGGGCGAGAGAATGTTCTACAAAAGCATTCAACGAGCCTGACTGCCGCATGACAGATCCAAGCTACTAATAAAAATGTTTAATTGAAAATATGAGGATGTCCGTGTGCATGCTTGAAATACAATTTCATACTTTAATTTCAAATTTTAAAAAATTTCCAAACGTATTAAAACGGATTTTTAGATATGATGGGAATGGGAACACAAATAAGCATAACGTCAATTAAGGTAAATCAGTTTACATACTAAAATATAATAGCGTGAAATGTTTTAGGGCGAAAAATCCAAAATATTCCACACACTGCATTCAACCAGTCCCTTACATAGTGTACACTTTTAAAAAACTCATTTTAGTCTTTTGCAAAAAACCAAACTCTACAACTTAGCAGCTTTAATGCGAACATTATTATTATGATTAAAATACTAAATACATTTGTAGCACAACCGTTTTTAAACTATATACTGTGCAGCTATCTCAAAAAAGCTTTAGATTGAAATGCTGGAAATGATGAGGGAAAAATCAGGTACTGCAATATTACACTTACATAACCATCTACATATGCCAGTAATAGTCAGATGTAACCGAAATATTGAGAAAGTGACTGTATCGGGGAGGGAAGTTCCATTATTTTGACATTTAAACGACAAAACTCAACAAGCACCACATGACGTCATTCAAGTTATGTTATATGCACACGATTGAAATAGTTCGAAAAAGTACTGGTAGAAGTTTAAAATACAAAATAAAACGATGTCGTTTAACATAAATTATTTTAATTAACTGACAAAAAAGTTATTTCCGTCAGTACCAAGGCAGATTACAGTCATTCATAGGTGGAGCGTTCGACAAACCCTTGTTCTATGTTGCTTGTGCTCCGTCTGTAAAACGTTACCTGTTCTTTCAGATCGGAATGTGTAGCGTTCCTCGTTGTTGTACATATGTAATTGAGTTATTCTACGTTAATGTTAATTGAGTTAAAGGTGAAAAGCTCTCCAGCCCGGTACAGGCAACCATGAGATAAAATTTAGCGGCCATACGACATTTTCAAAAGGTGCAAATAAGTAGACACCTCAGTCCAGGTTATAACTATAAAAGTAGGTGAGACACTGAAATAGTATCATTCGTCAGAAGAAGAATGAAGATAGAACGATAAAAGTTAGCAAATGTCAGTTTGGAAATGCACACGCATATACGTAATTACAAAAAAAAACAAGCTGAGGCGAAATTTTTCAAAAACTGTTTAGTAAATAAATATTACAACTGTTTATGTTTTTTAAACACTGGATTGACATATAATATAAAAACTACGTGAAACAAAGGTATTGAAAGAAAACTTTCCTTGAACTTATTCAGCTTTTGTAGAAAAAAATATAATAAAATACATACAATGCAATTAGCTTGGAGAAAATCGTTAAATTGTTACATTTTACTAGCAGGTTTGAAGGAAAATGATTCTAGAATTTGCTTTTTTTCTTGGAATTTTAAGGGAACTTAGATATAATAAATATACACGTTACAAATACAGCATGATATTATTGTAAGTAATTTTACATAATACATAACAGTTTATGTATTAGCATCCGAAATTTTCTTGTCACGGAATTTTCCATTTTACCGATATTAAAAAGACATCAATTTCATAATAGAGTTAAATAAATTACAGAATAGACATTCATTACAAAAAAGAGAATAACCATCAGAAAAAATCAAGAACCATACTTATACACGACGTTGTTGCAAGAATATTAAAAAATTAAATAAGAAAACATCAGTATAAATTCATGATTCCTGCGGTGTGTGACTGAAGTAGTTGTCAAACGAAAATTTAAAAATAAACTAATTCAAGGACTTTCAATTCTTACTACTCGAAATGTACAATAGCTAGACGATATACTGATGATGGGGAAAAATATATTGTTAAAAAAATTGTACACTATAATTGAAGAATGTGTGTGTGAGCTGACCAGTTCGTTCTACTAAAAAATAATTACAATTGATGACGAAGATGAAACAATTTCGGATTCAATCTGGTCTATACGATGATGATAAAAACAATTGCTATTACTGGTAATAGTGGATTAAAATGTTAAATTCCTTTCTAGTCAAAAAAGAAAAGATGCATAAAACATACTACTACTAACTACTATACTACTACTACTACTGTACTACAAAAACAAACACTAATCTACCGCATTTGTAATGAATACGTAATAAAAATCTGTGCTGATTTCAGAGATATTTTCCGTTGTGTCCAACTATAATTTATTCACATTGTATACATTAAACCAATGCTTTTTATGTATATTTTATAACTTTGCTCCACAAAATGCCCTCGCAAATAGAAGCGTATATAGATATATAATATAATTTTTAATCTTAGTACATTTATGCACGCATTAGTGATGCTTTAAAATCAATCCAACATTTTTATATAATTTTTCAAATATTTGGGTGATTATTTGACGTTTTGTTTCTTGATCTGATTCTGAATCGTACCCATTTTCAGTATTCGTACATAATTTTAAGGTGAAAATCACACAAACTCTCATAGTAAATGCGAAAGCTGGTAGGCTGAAAAGAATATTACAGTTGAATTTCATCTTTTCCGGGAAATTTCATATTAGTTGGCGACGCAATGATTACATCATTAGTTTTTACTTTCTTGCTTTATATGAATTTCTTTGATTGTAACATTTACATTACAGAACAAGAAACCAATGTGATTTGGTCAACAATAGAGCTCCGGTCTGATGTCGTGTAAGTATTACAACTTGATCGCTCAAGTTTCGCCACAATTTGGCCAACAATACTCCAATCTTTGGCGACAACGAGCCAACAATAGATAGCGTTCGAGTAACTTACGACAAGAATTCAAACTTGCAAGAAATGTTAAGCCCCCCAATACTATATTACTACTATTTTCCAAGAACAGGGTTTTTTCAAAGACCTCAGGTTTTTAACTTAAAAAATGAACATAATTGATTGCAAAGCTATCAGGATATGGTTTGGTACAAAATATGAATGATTGTAAATAGTATTTCACATATTGTAAGTTATAATTTAGAGAGAAACTTAGCCGGTTTTTCAACTAAAATCTTTGGTTCGAGCGAATACCCCATCATTTATACATAATTTTACTTTGGAAGGATAATATAAATCTTTTATCTGTGCACAAATATATTTTTCAAGTTTTGATATACAGCGACTAGCCAACAAAATGTAAACTAAACAGTATAAAAATTTCAGCAGAATACTCTGACTTAAACTGTGCTAAGTAATATTTTTTATCGACAGCAATTGACTGAAGTATATAATGAATTTAAAAAAAACTTAGGGGCCACAATAAGTATATTATCTATTTATACAGAGAGTTCGGTTCTTGAACTTCCAGGCTATTTAACATGCAAACTGGAATAATTTAAGTCAGATGACGCAAATGTAGCGAACCCGAACTAACTTATTTACGTTACTCAAACACATTCTATTCACTAAAAATAATGTACAATTTAAATCTCTTAAATGCAATACAATAATATCGGCCCCAACATTAAACGTAACAAGCTAAGTGTATATCTATACAAAATATTACATACTTTCCATATGTGATTTACAAGTATAATTTTCTATCTATTATTTAAACCAAAATCTGGCCCAAACTAATTTACAGAAAATAGCTATAGCTATCAGACTGCTGCTGGCAGCTTTGCAAATAAGTGCGCCTTTGGACAGATGAATGCTTAAAATATTCTTATATTTGGATTCATAGCTGTACAGTTTTCCAAAATCTAATAATTTGTACAAAAGTTAAGCTTATTACATGACTTGCCTTCAAAATCCCATTTAGGAACGGACAGCTAATCTCATTATTTGAGCTTGATCCCTCCGTCAATGGTTCTCGTTCTCGCCTAATAAGATCCCTGTATATAGATTCAATCTTCTATAATACCCTTGAACTTTTAAAATGTACGGGTACATATATTAGCAGCATGATAGCTACTCGCTTGTAGATAGACGTTCAGCCCGCAGTTATTACAGTGATTCTATTTTCGGACCAAAATTACAAGCTGACATACTAGCAAGGCCCACCTTGTAAAGTATTTACTTTTAATTCTACCAAGTAGATTATATACATATTAATGTCAGCACTAAAATTACATAATTCCTACATTTCCTTGCCTAATTTTGTCTCATCAGTGCAGAGTTCGTATGATGCTTCAGGGTATCCAATTACAATTCAGTGTAAAGAGAATGAAAACCTTTTTCTGCCTTCAAGCGATATATAGGTATGCATATCTCTCCTATGAGTAGTAATTTCGCATCTCCGTCAAACCTTTTATTACAAGCTATCCGTTAGAGCCACACTGGACACAACGGAGACGGTGATAAAACTAAATTAATGTAACTACTTTCACAACAGAATATCTGCAGTACTACTTTCAGACAACTAAACCTGAGAAGATTTACAAAGATCTACGTGTTCAAAAAACCAAAGTTATATAAATATATTGACTTTAGCATGGAAACTACTACTTTTTATGTATACTGAATACTTAGAATTAATTATACGAAAAAAGCTTCCGAGAGTTCGTAGTTGTCATATCTTGGCTTGAGTTTGGTAAAATTAGTGATCGACGTTTCCATTAGTGTGTGTGGAGAAGTTGGGGTGCTGAGACTAAACCGAGATGATGCATCTGACAGTGACTTTGTTCGACGCCTCCAGTAAGATCGATTGCTCTGTAAGAACCAAACGAAGACAATCCTTACTTTCCTTGTGTCGTCATTAATGGCATAATTTTATCGTTGAAATATGAAAATAATATTCGCATTATATTATTATTGCATTTACCGGTGGAGACTCCGTATTTTCTGGGTGGACATTGACTGACTGGTTGACGTTATCATACAATGAGCAAGTTGAACTTGCCATTACCAAAGCAGAGGGTGGATATTGGTGACATCTAAGGACTAGGCGCGGATTGCCCCGTCGACTTGAGTTGTTCAAAGCGTCCACAACTCCAGTGTCCCACTCTAGTTGGCGCTTCCATTCGTTCACCTCCTGTTGAAGGTGAAGGACGAAAATATCAATTAATGACTCAGGTATTCATTAACTATTGTTTATCCATTGCATTAAGATAAAGAAATGAGGGATATAAAAATCGCAAGTTTATCTTGCAATTAGCTCCAACAACATAATTCAGTTCACACGCTGACGAAAAAAGTTGTTATTATCCCCCTTCTCGCTTTCTGTATACACACCACACCGACTCTATAAAACAATTACTTGATTAGTCTTTGATATAGCAGAAGGATGTGCCAGAACGGAACAAAGGAAGTCAACCAAGCACGAATTCTTTCGCGAAGTGCTTTAATGCATGTACATACATACATAAATACAATGTCATACAGACACGTAGCAGTCGGGCAACTCTGTGAATTTACAGGGTGAATACAGAAAGCCGGATAATTCGCATAGTAATTTCTGACTTTTACTTTCTTATTACGCTATGCATAAACATATAGGTAGTATGTATGTATATTGTAGCTGAAGGAATAAAGATGTTGTTGTTCAACTTACGATGTGGAGGGAGTAAAAATTCAAGTCATCAAAATTCTTGGGCGCGTATCGGAAAAGAATGTCAATGAGCTCTCCCGATGTCGTCTTCTCTGAGATCATTATACTTTTATACTGCCACTGCAAATAGTGAGAACACAATGATAACTCTTATTATTCCTTTCATCCTTGATAGGAGCATTTACAGGTGTGACCATCACAGCAAATATAAATTAAACCATGTTCTAAATTCGAATAATTGGAAACAACATATTCAAACTACTGTAACTACAAAGTGGACATGTACACATTTCCTGGAACAATTCGATCAGAACAGATTAATAGTATTGATACTCACCCCAACAGTATTGGAGCCGTCAAAAACTTTGACTAGAGTACCCCTTTTCATTTGAAGACAAAATCGCGCCTGTCCTTTGGGATAACATTCTTGAAGTTGTAATGGAGCTGCTGTATCCTCCAACTCAATAGAAGCACGAGTATCCGAACCTGTTCCGGGGTAACAAGAAGTATGAGATAAGATTAATTCTTCCAACGAATTGCTACATGATGGTTAGTGGCAACAAATTCAAGACCTTGTATGTATTTTGATAAATTAATGTTCATTATTCAGCGCTTTATACTCCCTGGACAACTAGGTAAGGCCTTAATGACAAAAATTAGGCTGACACAGGAGAACAAAGATAAACTTATTTCACTTGTTCTTACCTACGGGTCCTCGGATATCTACTTCCATCGTCAGGAGAAAAAGTCGAGGGTCCTTATATCGAACTTTACATTTGGCTAGGAGAGCTGTTACAACTTCTTCACAAGTTGTTGTTGGAGTCACTCCCACAGTTTTGTACTGAATGTCAGGACGAAGACAGCCCGCATACATCCGCATGGGAACCTGCACAGAAAACATCGTAATATTTTTAATGAACGTCCGTACAATGTATGTATTCCACTCAAGGCGCTTTTTACTACAATAATTTCATACACTAAACTATACGTAATTTTCTTGTTTAATTGTAATAAGACGGGTTAATATATATAACATCACATTAATGTACTGTACTGTTATTCTATTATATAATCCCGACATCTCAGCTCATTCAAGCAAATAATGACTTATTAGAGCTCGTCTCAATACGGTTACATAAAATACAGCTATGATTTTTCCGTTTATTCTTTGAGGATAAAAGGCGTAAAATGTATTGCAAGTGAAATAACGCATCTTCTATGACATCCCTCATTCAGAGAGATTTAAAAACCTCTCATGTCTTCCAACAGGAAGAATGGAGATACAACCGACGCAAACCATATGCTTACAAGTTTTTTCTCCATCTCGACTTTATTACTGGTTATGTCATATCCCAGCAAACCTTTCAGAGCAACATAGTGTTTAATCTCATCCAGGAATCTTCCTCTATTGCCCTTCCAACTTTTACGTCTTGCCTTCCAGACAGAGCTGAACTTGATTCAGCTTACCAAGACAATTATGTACGTCAGTAATTTCACCCGGATTTGTGCACCTAAACAACCTTATTGCCTACAGCAAGGACGAAGACGGATCTTCAAACTGCTGCCTAGTTTAAACAAAAGTTACATCCATTCATTATTTCTTTATTATGTACTCATGTTCATCTTGTGTTCTTCGTATGTACATCTTGAGTTTATTTCACATGGATATGAATTACATATATGCAGGCACCTAAATGCACGTCATTTTCACATGACAGGTGGATATAACTTGCTACATAGTTATCATAATTGTAGGAGACGCATGTGAAATAATGTTGTCGAAAAGGTGCATTGTGTGTCAAGAAGCACATCAAATTACTCTTACTGCACACTGCAGGGTACAATCTATACCACCACGCTACACATGCTCTACCTTGATGTCGTCACAATAATAATCAAGTTCTTACCATGTGTACATTCACAAACGCATGCTTATCATAAACGCTGTGACTATACAAGATCCGCCTTGAAGACCATCGTTCAAATTACGTCAAGTATGTTATTTTTTGCACAATTCCATGCACTACTCTCACAGTGAACCTTTGTACATTTATTTCTGCATTATTTTTAGATAATAATGTAGGACAGCGTAGTGGCTGACATCGTCTTGGAATAACTTACTTAACTGCCATTATTGTCACATCTTGAGTTTTTATTTTCAATTACTAAATGTATCTACTCATGTACTAAACTACATCGAACATTTTTTCACCCTTGCAAAAAAATTATTTCAAGGTAATACTCCATCAAAAATATTATAAAAACGATTTGGACTAATCGTAAGATGAAATACCAGACTAGGGCGTGTGACAAAAATTAGATCCTTATTATTGTTGTAGTTTTAATAATTTCCCTTGTTGTTGTTGCCATTTGCACTAATTTCTAGTACTCACAATCAGTACGACAGTGAAGGTCATAAAAATAATTCCATGCATTTACGCACTTGTAATATACGTTATCAGAAGTTTTTTCAAAGTCAGAAACGTCAGCATGAATCTATTCAATATTTTAATTATAGGCAACAAAACTAATAGAAACTATGATAGCAATACAAAAAGAAGGTATGAAAAATTTGGACGCGACACCAAAGCATGAAAAATTGTGTCGTCGAGGATAAGAAGAATGAGACTCTACCCAAATTTTTGATTTGATACGCCGCCGTCTGTCATTTAATTGTAAGTATTTCAACAAAACTAACTTCTAGCCGTTATAATATTGAACAGATGACTGCGGCTTGTCAACAAAAACGACCACGAGCGGTTTGTGACCATAACCTTAGGACATGGTAATAATGAAAAGCAGCATTCCTCAAAAATCTTGAGCTCGTATTGTAAATTTTATATTATATGGTGACAATGATTCATCTTTTCATCTAATAAAACCTAGCACAATTTTCAAGAGGCATTTTAAAAATCTGCACAATCAGACAAATATCCTTGCACAGCACTTGAACAGCAGGACACATTGAAATGTAATTCACGTCTTTCCTTGAAGTAATAATCGTGGATTACTTTTTTGCGCTACTAAGCTTTTATTTGCAGATCGAAACCTGGTGTGAAATGCTGGCGATGCTGAAGCCGTAATACTTCGAAATGACTTACAACAAGGGAATCGAGCTAAATAAATACATAAATATTTACAAAATTCTGGGCAAAGTAAATGAATAAAAAACCATATCAATTAATCTCAATACCGGAATAAAATTAGTGAATGTTTTTCCTGGGAAACTAATCTGCACCAAGTTATTACCTACCACGGATGACGGAGTTTACTTTTTCCTGTTAATTTCTGAGATAAAAAATCCTTGAATAAACGTCGTAATCATTATGATGCCAGTAGTACAAAGAATATTGGTGACGTAATGTATATACGAACGTGCATATATAATTATCTGTCAATAGCAAAGCGTCAACTCAAGATAACAACCGGACTGCCCATGAATGAACCAAAGAAATGCGAATTGCATTAAGGAGCAAGAGGAATGTGGTGAGCGAATCTTTAGGCAAATACGAACTTGTTAATTGACGGCGTATACTCATGCTCGTGAATACATAGCAGGGTTAGCAGTAACTAGGAAAGTAAGTAAGTAAGTTAGACTTGATTTACACACACACTAAGCGATGTGACATGTATCTATAGTTAACTTAAAACTATGCCACTCAATATGTATAACAGCTCGCATGAAATTACTAAACGCAAAGTACATACGTAATCATTAGATTAATAGCTTGTCAATCAAGATGCAAGTCCAAAAGACCTTGATCATTCTTTGGCACAGTGATAACTTCCGTCTATAATCCCATTTGTAGAGGCAAGCTAAAGGACCAGCATACATGACATACCTAGAACGTCTACATAACGTCCATACACATTCCTTCTTTTATGACTGCCTCGTCCATACGCAATAATTGTTCATTTGTTCAAGCGATGAAGTGTATATTATAACTTACTTTATTATTTGATTAGCAAGAACTAATGCATTTAGAGATTTAATGAGAAAACTGCAGATTTAAACGCAACGAGATTCTTTTCGTGAGTACTTGCAAACAATGCAATCTGTAAAGTAGTTTGGGTCATTTCCTCAACCGTTTTATTTCTCTTTACTGTTAAATAATAAAGCATTCTCGGATGATTGTGCCAATAAACCTATACAACGAGCTACTAAATTGCTACTAGAACACTGTATCATGTTGTAAGTAGTGTTAATAAAACTAAACCTAGTTAGTAACTTTACATATAAATACTCAAATGGCGCTGCTCCTGCAGACCCAAACATTATAATACGTATGTATATGTACAGTGTGTACACATTAAAATCTTTTGTTGTTTCTCCATGCCCCGTTCAACCTTAGCCTGCTTACTGCTTACTACGTAACGATGTAATAGAAGCTTAATTATTTTAACATGTCTAGTACATCTTTTGATTTCGTAATGGCAAATTGGTCTACATTCTCAGAACACATATTTTTGTATGTACACTGTGTCCTTGATTAAATGCAATAATTCAGTTTACCATTCACTAGAGCTTAATGTGCTCAAAACATTCATTCTATTAGTGATTCACTTATTGCTCGTATCTGCGGATGCCATGGGATCATGTGTACTCCATTGTATTTGTATTTACATTTCTGTCGTAGATATTTGTATATGGAACATAGCATAATGAGTAAATAGTACAAAGATATAGAGACAATTATTTCCAGGATGGCCTACGAAATACAACCTTTGGCTTCGCAAGATAAACAATACAATGCAGTGTTTTCGAATATTTATACATATTAGCAATCTACCTAATAAGCGTACGTACAGTATCAGCAATGAGTTATAAGTATTTCGAACATGGCGAACATCCAATAAGAAGTCTGGTATATATATACAAACAATTTAGTATCTACATATCCCGTTTGGACGTTATTTTGCATTTCGCCCGCCACCGACGTTTCTATTTCTCGACCGGAAATAATAACGTCGGGATGAAATGTAAATTATGCATGCATGATGCACATAATGTACCACACCCAAGCAGCGCATATTGTGCATTTGAACAGTCAGCAAAGCAAGCATTAACTAGCTCATTCCTATTTTATTCCTTGTTTTAATTTAATATGACTGCTGTAGTAAAGTCTGGACGTCAAAACAATACTGGCTACTCCGTTAATTTTTGTATTTGATTTGAGGCATGTAACTGTAATTTACTTGTATTAAACCATGGAATGGGTGGTGATATATTTATTTGTACAGGATATGCTAACTTAGATAATATCAAACTTGGATTGAATTGTTTCAAAAAATGTACAACCTTATTGAATGCTTATTTTATATGCAAGCGTAAGCTCGAAGAGAGGAGGTACCTATCCGTGCATCCCTAACAAGCGATTTAACAAGTTAAGTGCCATATGCGAATCGCACCTGCTAAAAATACTACTTACATATTTTCGTCAAAACGCTTGAAATATAACCAATATGTAGATCTCTACAATTATTTTTCTTTCTGTTTTACAGACATGTGTATCTAATCACTAGCAAGTCGACCCCACAGACTTCTTCCGTATTAACATCATATTCATTAACATAAGTAAGTCAAATAGTGTAATGATCAGTTAGCTTTCCTGGTGTTCGAGATTGTAAGAACAGTAGTACTAAATGAAATCTGTTTATACGATAAGACCTAAAATACATCCGGGCTATTTCCTCTTGTATGCAGAGTTCACATGAAAATTTAAGCAAAAATAATAAGCTGTAAATATCACAAAGAGACTCCACAAGCAGAAAACACCAACAGGTATGCGATTAATGACATGTAGATGTTCTCAATGTTGGCACAGCTGTTAATATGTAAATATGGAGAAAAAATCTATGTGCGGTTGTTAGAGCTAGCTTCAAACTATGGCGAGTTTACGCTCATCGTTCTGTAGACCCTAACAATGTATACATATGCACAGCAGTATGAATTTTCAATACATGTACACAGATCTAATGGAATAATAGTATGATTAATGTGGTTAGCAATGTATTTCCAGTTGAGACGCATAGGTACCTAACTGCGTCAGTAAGCTACTTTAAGTATCTAGTCCACGTGTGTTATTTATTCCTAATTTTATCCAAATGGGTATTGAGTTCTTCGTGATTAATTCACTGCAAACATAGATTCTAAATAGATTTTGAGGCAAAAATTGGAATAAATGAGGCAACCATCAACACAAAACAGAACTAATGAGGTAATAATTGTACCATAACAGCAGTTGTTACGAAAGATGAATATGCACATTGCCAAATATATACTTCACTACTACGCACACAGCACCGATTAACGGAATAATCCGGGACTTGAAGTTTTATTCTATTTATTATGATTTTGTAAATCTATTTATGTTAATAAATCTGAGACTCGTATCTTTCCTTAAATTTTATGCATCCGACAAAATTTTACGCATAAAGACATGTAAAAAATTTAGGAACTCTAAATAAACAATAGGCTGCCGTGTGGAGCCACACAAGTAGGCAATGGTACTCTAATCATTCTTCTCTTAAGATGAACATAATGGCCAGCATCTCTAAACTCAAGAGCAACGCAACCTTCGGTCATCAAACGAATATGAAACAACAGAGCAATCAAATAAACACAAACGATGTTTTAATACAAATTCTAGGATCCCATCCATTTCTAGGATTTACGTGAATATTCTGACCTAATATATGTTTGTACCACAGCTTCCACATACAATGAATCATTGCATAATGGAGGCTGCGGTTCAAGCTCGTTTGAAACAATACATGTCCTTTTGCAAATACGTATGATCACGTAAACTTTCCTGGAAACCTCAAGAGCGTATGTCTCTAATGATTGTTAAAGTCTGTCCTTCCATGTGTTGGAACACATGTATGAACAAGGATTTTTTGCTGCTGGTAGCCGTGGCTACAGATTAAACGGAAGGGACCGAAACAAAGCGGAGAACCCAACACAGGAAATAGTAATTGGAGTCGCATGCTTTTAATGGAATTCTAGTAGGAGAATCAAGAAGAGATATGGACCATAAGAGGAAAAAACCTTGATAAAAGCTTGGTGTCTAATTTATGATAGGGGAGTGAAGAAGATCACTGATTCATTTTTTTAAACATGTTTCCATAGAATTACGGATTTAGATGAAACTAACAATCCATGTTTTGAGATCTCTTCTCTTGTTTTTGTATATATGTATGTATGTCAATCTGGAGGGTAATCTTGAAGCTTCTTTCGTAACCCTTTCGTATTAATAGTAACAGCCCCATATGAAGTTAAATATAAAAGAACATTATATAAGTTCAGATAGTGACGGTGGATTACGTGAACCGACGTCGGAGTTGTACTGATTATACGGGAAATTGTAGCAGTTTGTGTGGGCAGTACATACGGGGGTTGGGAATAAAACTACTAGGAAAGTTAAAAATGCATTGCAATACTATTTAAAGTACATGTATTATTTCTTTTGAGCTTTCCTGGCTCGACACTAAATTGAAGCTGTCGACATACAAATTTCAGCTGTAAAACAAGCAGTTGTATGTGCCTTACCTTTTAAGTTTAAGCATGGACAGGAGCAAAAAAAGTAAAAATGATTCCTCAGAGCGAAAGGTTCACTATGGCAAAAAATGCGAGAAGAAATTATTTCCTTCCAGCAAACAGTGAATAATGTCTCAAGCGAAACCAAAAGGTCCACTGAGGCCACTGTACTCCTACCTCACAATTCATCTCCTCTCCAATTTCTTATCGGACTAACAACCATAGCCCGTGTATGGACCTAAAAGTGCTACCGCAACGTCAACTGAACAACAACTTGAACATTACAGACAGACTCCACAACAATATAAAAAGTATGGAGAACTTTACATGACCATCTTATCACCAGTTTCTGTCATGTTCAAAAGAATACTATGATTACAGCACATGTCTTGGTTTATTGTGGTCAATTTTACACAATTACCAACATGATGATGGTATCCAGCAACGCACGAGTAATTCTCGCCTCGTTGATACTGGAAAACTTAAAGTATGTATTTTTACTCAAAGAGCTTATTGAGCAACCTACGATGGTTGTTGGTCTACAGTAATTTAACCAGCTCGTGCATCACAAGAAAAACGCTAGTATTCAGTATTGTTTTCAGTGCTTCAAATTTTTAGCTACACTCATTTTAATCGTTACCACCTTGAAACCCTTGTTACTCTTCTAGTTTTTGTCCCCAATTATGCCCTAATAAATCTGTTTTTACTATAATTCCCGGGAAATTAACCTTGTTAGGATCATTCTGCAGTCTCATCGTCAGAATTTCTTCTGCATTTCCAAATACTTAATCCTTACAGATAAATATTATCAATTATTTTTGTTTCTCACTAACAAATAAAAAAATCTTCACAAACAACAAAATTAACTTGTTTTGAGGTAAAAACTTGGAAATCCTACGCAGAAAAAGTAGGATACACTGTATTGAACCGTCTCCAAAAGCCCTCAATTATAGCTCAAACTATAACTTTGCTTTTAATGAGTGGATAGGAATATATTGGAGTTATTGTTATTACAGTTTGCCAACCTTACCATTACAATCAAGGTCTTGATGGGCAGTTGTGACCATTTTGGAAAATATTTAACAGCGGTGGAATTGTGGAGCAGCTTGTCGAGTAATGGTATCATAAAACATTCTAAATAACAATAAGAACAAGACCAATGTAGAGTTAAGGAGATAGATACTTATAGTTAGAGCTTGTTACAAGGAAAATAAACGAGCGTTGTTTTGGAAAAAAGCACATTGACCAATATCCGTCGTGTCATATGTAGCAAGCTTGGCCACTGTGATGTACATAAAGCCTCTGAAGCTGTTAAGCTTGTAATAATCCAACAACAAGACCGGACTGCTCCTCATGAATCACCATAAAGTGTTTGTGCTTTGGATGGCTCAGGCGGCACAGGAAGAGCAGGTTCATTATGATATCAACAGTGTCCGAGAGCCTATACTTGTTATGACTCTATTTAAATTTTAAAACTAATTGCATTTCCTTAGCTTGTTGTTCACTCTCCCAAATTTCCTTCACTGTGTCAACATAAAGAGACTGCTCCTCAAAGTTAGGTTACTCTGAAAAATTCTAATTACTGCGAATTCATTCAAATAGTAACACAGAATACATTCTTTTGCAACCTTTCAACAAGCTCCCCAATTACAGCTATCCTTATTATACGCCGTACACCACCATTACAATTGAGAAGGACATCACAGTTGATTTTATTTTTCAAGTTTAAAAAATTTACTACATTGCACTACTATAGAAAGCACCATTAACATAAGTTTTATCAGAATGCAGTCATTGTCAGTTGTGTAGTTTCAAAGGTTTCAATGATCATACTCACTATAGAGTTACTTAGATTGTCCCTAATATTGGAACTTTGTAATTATTTAGAATTGCACTTGAGCACTTTTGAAAGCAAGGATTCAGATTCTACCAATTTAAAGTAGTCTTTGCCTAGCATGCATGCACGATCGCATCGCCCGGGTGGTTGCATTATTAACATTGTTATAAAAACAAGGAACACTTTTCGGGGAAATTCTTTCTCTTGATGTTGCAAACTCTTGCTGCAGATCGTAAAGCTCTCACTGTTAAATGCACATAACCCAACAAACATTAGAAAGTCTGCATAATTAGCTCATTGAATTACAGTGACTTTAAGATCTCAACACATTCTTCCAGGTTAGAAGCATATATATTGGTTGATGATTGTATGCATCTATATGTATAGTACTTAGGTGACTTGTAGTTTCAGTGATGCAAAACTAACATTGCAAACCCATTATTTTAGTATCTACGGTCTAACGAAAGAGTCACTACTATTATTGCACTTTAAGAAACTTTGTAAAAAACAGTTACTTCATTGTTCTGTTTTTACTACATTATTTGTATTTCGAATGACATTTTTTAAATACTACATCAGCAAAATCTTATAAACGTTACCATCTGTACTTAGTATGAATTTGATTTTAGTAAAACGAAAGTAAGGATCGCAAAGACGCAAACACATTTTAAGGGATTTGGGGCATAGAGATCCGTTTTTATAATAATTATTTTTGACAGCATCTGGGACCAGGCCGACGCGATGGTTTGCAAGCGCCGTGCTGTCGAGATAAACAAGCAATAGAACATAAGAAAGTAAACAGGAAACATGATGGGGCGCGGGTAACAAGGAATAATATCTCCAAATCCAAACACTGGCATGTGCTTTTCAAGTAAACCAAAGTTTCAAGTGTATATATTCAGATAGCATTATTTGTGAAGTTGTATGCACTACAGATAGAATGAGGTAAGTATTAACTCGTCAAAAAACACTCCTCTTTTAACAGAAGATGACCAAAAGCGGATGGCTCACCCGTGAGATGAAAGCATGGATCAAATCATATCTTATCTATCAGAAACATACGAAAGCACACACTTCCAATATCCTGTGTTAAAAACCATTATATTAATACCATTTGGACTCAGGCTTAAAGGCTGGGTTTTTCAGTTTTGGAGGAAGACTAACTTAGCTATTACCTATATCCCCACTCAAGCGGCAAGATATAACGATATACTCGTCTAGGATCATATCAACAGCAACGGGGAAAACAGATGCATATGCCAGCATCCTTCCTTCCTTTCCTCTCCAAAGCCCTTATTTACAGACAGCCCTTAAACATGTCCCCTGGAGCAGCGGAATAAGTACAGCTTGTGTATTTCAATAACAGAGATTAGAATGAAAACTTGAAGAATTGATCTTACAAGGGTTCGTCGTCATTTCCATATCCCCTCTCCCTTTCTGTTTCCTTCCTACACACCATATGGGTTACAAGCTACTAAGATAGCTGCTCTGAATTTTATTTCCCCTCCCAATCCCGGTTTTGAAGAAGCAAAGCAACTTTTGCCGACTTCGGAAAAAATCTCTGACGACTTCTGTTCGTTTATGCCAAGTGAGCTCTCGGTGTGCTGTTTAAAACTGAAAAAATGCTTACTATCGAATAACTAATAAAAGCATGGTAGGGACTAATTTACGAACAAAGTCCCATTATGCTAGTTAGCCAAACGACGTATGTGAAACACCCAAAACAATCACATGTATTCATCAAAGCTTATGTAGTTCAAGCCCACATATGTCCACAGTTCGCAACATGTGTACAATTGCACGCATCTTTGCAATCTTTTTTTGCAAGCTTTGTCTTGCTTGGAAATATTCATAAAAATGTATGTATTATATAAATTACTATGAATAGAATTTGCAAGCCTAATTATGAAGCTACCAACCAGAAGTGCCAGCAAAAGTAGTGCTATACTAGGAAAGTAATATTGAGTTCTCCATTAAGAACAACCAGATGCACTATTTACCACACACACAAACCATATGATTTACGTCATGCGAAACCTGATGAAAACATTAGTGCGGAATATTAAATTTTAGCCTATAGCTTTTCCGTTGCAGAAATTATATGGAGATAGGATTTATACGCATAAAACTGAACGGGATGTTGTGATGAAAGAGCGTCGCAGATAATAAAGCATTCCATATTCTAATATCTTTGTAGATAATGAAGCATATTAGAAGCTTTATTATATACGAGGCAAGGACTCAATTAGAGTCTAAACTAGTCATAAAATATAAATTGTCACTACAGAAAGGTCAAAGGAGCAAGGGTATTGACTTGGAACGCATGATAGTTCCCCATTAAGGAAAGTTCAAGATTCAGTTCTTGTAAATGTCGATTCCATATGTGGTCCGAATAAAATGGTAACATAGTTTTTTTTAAATCCTACTCTAGCATGTTTTAATAGATAAAATATATGTACATGAAACGCATAAATGCCAAATTCTGGCGTTTCCCTGCCAAGCAAACAAGCTACTACTATTTAGAATCACATTTTTTCCCTTAGTCAGTCAAGATGCTTTAGGATTGAGGAGTAACACAAGCCCACAAATATCTTAATGCGTGGGTACATTACTGTGAGATGCAACATCTAGAGCATCTTGTATAGGTAATGATATATGAGAAACGCATCTGTCCTAAAATAGAATCTAATCTATTCAACAAGACTTTATTTACTTATGTCGAATCCGTCGACGTGCTGACGAAAAAGAGAGGCAACATGCGCATCATTTCATTTCAGCACACCGACCGACTAATTCTTTGTACCAAAAGACAATCAATGTGCTGCATATACACACCTAACAATCATGTTACCAATATACACCCAGCAATAATGTCCTGGGCTTGCCTATGTAGACAATTCACATACCGAATTTACACCAGACAATCATAATGCTCCGCATTTGCACTCACTGTGCAATTGGTTTTTTAACTGGCATTCATGGAGCTCTTTAAATTCACGCTATAAACTGTCGAACTAACTTGACTAAATAGTCAAAATTCTAATTCTTGCCTTTTTGCCCACAAACAACGAAAGCACCCCTGGAGCACAATCATTTGTTGAAGTATTTAAATCCAGTGGTGGAATATCGTCACACATTGTTTCATACTGTCAGTGTTCAAAATCGAGCATTGTATTTCCTCCTTACGAATTTGTTCTAAGGATTTGCACTTATTGTAATAATAACGAATGATTTTAGACCAGCAAAGAAATCAATTTACGACAAAAACAGATTCTCTGCAAGTTCTACCAAAATTACATTACATAGTCATACACGAGATATACATAAGCTATCTTTGGGAAGGTTCCCTTTTTTATCCATAGCATAGAAATGAGCTCGGTTGAACTTCAACACATAAGCTGTGAACTATTTCTACCAAGTTTGCATTCTGTCAGCATTGGAAAAACGAAGCGATGAACGTAATGTGTTTTTCTAGAAAACAAGCAAGAATGTTTTATTTGTTCTGACGAGTCACATTTGTTCAAAATATGTACATATGGCTCTTCTTCTTCACATTCTGAAACATTAACATGATGACATGGCAAGTATCCTCAAGAAGATCCTTTTCAGCAAAATCATGACGGAAAAGTCCCCGAGCTAAAAACAACTTTATCATCTGTATGGGCACACTCTGATAGTACAAACACAGTCTACACTACAGCAAATTTGTGTGTACACAAATGCACACTTTACAAACTTCTCTCCTTATCGACAAATGCTCGTCAACTCAATAAATCTCAGGGAGCCTGTATTTAATAGCCCTTTGGATTTCATATTACAGCTGTATTATCTCCTCAGACATTCCTATCCTTCATCACTAAAACTCTCAAGTCCAATGAGTTCTTCAACATCGCGGCTCGTTACATTAGTAGAGAAATATTCGCAGTAAATTGTATTTTACCTCCTTTAATGCAGAGTATGTATTCAGTATACAAAAAAAAACATTTAGTTCAACATTTAAGGATTTAATAGGAAGCCACTCTTTCATCCGCTATATACATCCTGAACAAAACCATTCGTGCTTAAATTATTTTCAAGGGGGTATCCCATTTTAAAGTGAAAAATAATCCGAACCATTCTTCAGCGCTCTTATAAATAATCACGCCACAAGTTTAGACATGTATCAATGCAAAAAATATTACTTTCTTCTTGCATTGTACTGTACACTATAACTTCTTTAGAAAAGTGCGAATAACATTATGCGGAGTATTTTTAGACTTAAATTAAATCACTTTTCTGCACAGTTAAAGCTTGAATGGCACATTAAACTAATTTGCAAGTATCGCTTACCTTGTAACTCGATGAATTAATACTGACGATTTGCACTTGGTCCATTCTGATCCAATAATTTAGAAAGTACAGGTGGAAGAGTTTCGAGATTGTTTAAAGAATTATTCAAAAATTCAATACACTCAAGTTGTAACTTACGTATTAGGTAAACAACAAGTATGATATCCAAGTCGAGTCTCTTCAAAACCCCAAACACAATCCTTGCCAATTTATCCTCAATTAGTTCCCTTCAATGATATTTCACTTGTATATTTGTAACTTCTCTTACATCAAGAATATTTACTCAACATTGAAGAATGAAAGAGGAAATGTAATATGAGAGTTTAAATTGACCTAAACCAATAAACTATACAGGAGTGCTCACTTTAGTAACAGAAGCTCGGACAATTATGGAATTTTCCCAAAACACTTGAAAACATACTTACATATTTTTTAAATGCGATACTCATATATTTTGTGTATCTATTATATTTATGTATATCTGTTTATAAATAGATCGAATGTTGTGAAAGCTTCAAACTAATTTTGTCTCTATAACTAGTAGAAATATAAGGGTAGCTATCGTTGCTTAGATAATTTTCAAGAACTGTGTACTCATACAATAAATGCTAATAATGATGATACAGCACTAAATACACGAACACGTGAATTATTGCAAAATTTGTGTGAACGAGAAGAAATAGCTTTGGTCCAAGTTTTGGAGCAGAAAGGAAGGAACGAAGGGGCAAAGTTATTTGCTTCGTTGTTGTTGATAGCAGGGCGCCAACTAACTCTTCATTGCGTAAAAAGGTAACACAATTCTCCTTCCTTCCCTAATCAAGTGAAGACTACAGTATTTACCTTTTCCGCTCTAACAGGAGATGTATAATTAAATACTTCGATTAAAACCGGAAATTATTCCGCATACTCAATTTTCCTTTCAGCGCAGCCAGACAGGAGCACATTTGGTAGAACGTGGACGTGTGCGTCATGAAAAACACTACTCATGGCTTCCTTCCATTCTCAATTATAATGTTCAAAGTACCGCTTGATTTCACTTGAATCCTGTTATAATGCAATATTTTCCGACCCTTTTGCATGAAAGGGCTTTCTTTACGAGCTTATTGTATGGCACAAAATAAAGAGACAGAATATAAATTACTACACCGATAGGATTACGAATTAAAAGTCGTCATGCTCCTGTAAAAATGCAAAAGCGAAAATATTTGACTTGAAGCTTAAAACCGTCTTATATGGTTTATTTATGTAAAGATTAAGTCAAGGAAATTTATCAAGACTGTTCAGTCCCGTCGTCTTCCATTCTCGTTTAGATTCAAAGCGTGACTGGAAAAGTTTAGATCTGACGAGACTATCGCACAAATTACTTTTAAATATCAAAGACAAACTACGTAGGCGTGCTTTATATATTTACTACTGTAAATACTTTTCCTTTTCGCTTCATTCATGAAATATTCATATTTTGTCACATCTGTTTATCTCTACGTCCATGATAACAATATTTACAAACTGACAATCTCAAATTATTTTACCTTCCTCCTTGAACGAGTGGAGTAAATAACTTAATGGGTTATCCGTCCAAAAGTCTTTATTATCAAAGGAAGGATCAAGAAATTAGAGTGTACATTGGGCTTATCCATATTAATAACCAGAGTAGTATAAACATTTAAACAAAGTGTGCCTTTCCGATCCCACAATCTCAATTCTTGTTCAACATAATGATGACAATTAAGACTACAACTTTGGCTTGCCTCATATAACGTAATGTCATTACATTTGCTTGTCATAATATCGGAAACATCACATAATGAATGAGGTAGTATCCTACGCAATACCCTTTAAATCCAGTCATAATGATAGTGAATGTCACTGCATTAAAGCTTTTCCTGTAGCAAAACATCCTCAAACAGAGAGCGGATATCCGCTCCATGAATCGGATGCTGGAAAATGCACCCATGCCTCTTTATCTTTTGCAAGGGATGCTCCACATCCTCTTCTCACCTGAAGAATTGAAAGGGAATTCTATTCTAGATCTCAACACATGAAAGATCTGCTTTGTTAAACAGGGGTAATCTACTGTGTACAACTATTATTAATTTTTCTATCAAGAATATTATTAAACAGGCATATTTTTAGCTGCAATGAATATTCCTTTAATTCAAGAAGGAAGGGATGAACCAAGCGTTGAATATATGCAAAGCATAAGGATAAACATACACATGTATGCAGATATTATGTATCTATGTAGATGCTGTGAGGTGCATGCAACCGTTTTGTGTTAAAGTTCAAATTGAGAAAATGAGCCCCACTTAATGGCATAATGTGCTACTCGTTGTAGTTCCTGGCGTGTTTTAATCCAAACGGATCTTCCCGGTTTTTATCTGCAAATTCACATCAGTCAAGTTCCATGGGTATTTCAAGCATCACAGCGGAAATGCACATGAATACGCCATGGTCGGAATACGGCTGATGTACTCACAAAAGCAGCATCCTGCAGCATACAAAAGGAACCACTTGATTCCGGCAAAATTGGAAGAGCCATAGAAAATTCCGTACCTGTTACTGAAAATCTGTTTCTATAACTAAAACTTGTACCGTATTCTGGAAATCCATATCTGCAACACAAATCTATACCTGCTGCTGAGTACCTGCGACTAAATAGGGCTGGCCATTGGTAAAAATTTAACCCAACTCCGTTGAACCGATACAAATCGTCCTGAATATCCCAAAACTACAAGACCGCATTTCCATAGATGAACGCCCATCACTGAAAAGCCGGGATTCAAAAGAATTTCCGGCATCTTGGATGTTTAACTTTCAGCAGGGCAATATGTTTCAGCGTCTCTTTAAACTTCTCTATGCACGCTACTTCATACTCTTCACTATTTACTTTTATCTACTTGCTACTCCTGCATCATCGCGTTTTCTGGCCTGCCCTCCAAATGCAATGTAATGTGGAGAATGCATGGAAATAGAATAGAAGCATTAAAGAAGGTGAGCATAACATTGTCCTGCTTCGATTTTCATGATAGCATCACAGTAACAAACCCACTTTGATTGTAATCTCTATTTTACCGATTACGAATCACTGGTTTTATACTAAACCGTTTAATGCGATGTTGTGGGCATTGTAGCCAAAAGGGCTTGATTTATAATAAAATCCAAATCCGTGCTCTATTGTGTTCCTCTCTGCTGGAATAACTCCATCTTCGACTCTATTTCGACTTTCCATTCTTCTCAGTCAATGCAACTTTACCAATGGCTTTTCAAAAATGTGTGTAACCTACAGCATTTTACCCACTCTTGTCAAATATATACATTACACTTATCGTTAGTTTCATGGACTGGACGGTTTCCTTTAAGTAATAAATTTCAAAGGCGGAAGGTCTATAGTAAAAATGTTTCGCTGCCTTTGTACGCTCTTATTGCTTATACACTGTCAGTTTGACGTTCAACAGAGCTTCCGTGAGTATACAACATGCAAGTAGCATTAAATTTTTTGTAATTGTGACGCTTGTGTGCATATTGCTGCAATCATAGTTAAACAACATTTGGATAGTGCGGATACTTGTATACCGAATACATGCTAATAGATGGTCAATCCACATATTTAAAATAGCCAGTGAACCATAGAGCATTCACATTTTGCAGGCAAGGTCATGCATCATAAATTTTGATCGAGATAGCCACTCATTGATTGATATTTAGATAAATTAAACATTAATTATGCCCTGACTATTGTTAACTTGTTAAATTAAATATAATGAATATTGTCTGAACAGATTTTTACAAGAGCAGACTTGACCATTTACTTTCTACGTGCCAAGAACGACCGTGTAAAGTCAAAAAAAAACACGGCAAGGGAAGAAACATGTATAGTTAAAATTTCATTCAAACGCAGAGAATTACAACCGGAGCAGTTACAAAGGCAGCCGACAACAGCAGCGGCGAGGTTCATTCATTTAAATACACAGGACACTAACAGCAGCAAGTTATCCGTTGACTTCCATAATAAACAACTAGCAGGATTGTTAGCAAGACAACATTGCGTAACTAACTAAAAGTAAATTGGAGATCTACATGTTGTCAAATTCTATCAACGGAAAGTAAAGAAGACGCCGATATAAGATGTAATAATATGGACAATGCTAAATAAATAACTCTCATCAGTAGCTCCTTTGTAATTTATTTTACTAGTTACTTTATATTATCTCTGTTTATGCACTTAACTAAAATTAGCAATCGCCAATCACAGCACGCATGCCAGTGCTCCTGTTGCGTCAAGCTAAACGGCAATGATCAACAAATTGAATTCACCAAGCCAGTCGGGTCACTGTAATAATAATTCAAGTATTTAGCAGCCGGCAAGGTTCATGGAATATTTTATTTTATAAATGGTGCCAGGGTAGTTTCTTAAATAATAACTTTTATTTTTAAATAAAAGTTTAAATAAATAATATTTTCTTTAAAAAGAAAATATTCGAGACAATAATTTTGTTTCATGAAAATATTTAGGACAATAATTTTGCTTCACGAAAATATTCAGAACAATAATAGTATTTCTGTTTCATGAAAGTATTAGGGACGATAATAACTTTTATGTATAGAATATACTGTAATATTCAAAAATAATATTTATTTACAGAAAGTATTCCTGCCATGACATGCCATCGCTTCACTATCTAAAATCATATTCACTCTTATTATTCACTCTCTAAAATCCAACCGAAGTAACAATAACGCTTTTGACCAAGTTATTATTTCGGTATATTCCCCAGCGATAAGAAAATGAATAATAGTTATTGATGATTTCAAACTGTCAGCTTGTTGGAAGAAGCTCCAACCATAACATGCTGTAAATGGTGAGAAAATGCATCAAGTTGGAGACCAATTCTAAAAATCGAAAAAAGGTTCTCGAGTGGGTGCACGTAATCTGTGCTATTTATTCCCGGCTCCCTGCTCAGGGAACAGGGCAGACATTCTATCAAAGAAACTCTCAGAGCAGTAATAATGCTGACGAAGTGAGAGAGGATGGCTAAAAATGTGGGAGCAACTTCCTGCTGCGTTCAAAATATAAGAAGTGTGTGTCTGTGTGTATACGGCAACCTGTAGGATTCTACGAAGGGATACCAGATGGTCAGTAGTGCGTTGATAAGTTATAACCTACCTAAACCGCGGTGGTCATGGAAAAAAGAATATCTTGGAAAAGTCATATCACATGGGAAGATATACATACAGGAGAAGATATTATATTATTATACAGTAGGAAGAGCTTAATTTTTCGAGGATTTTACCAGAGGATGTATGTATATAAATATACTTAAAAATACACACTCGGTTGATCTATAAAAGGAAACAGATTACGGGAGCGGAGACAGGTGTGTGACTGGGTGAGAATGGGATTTACACAAGTATCTCCAGCTCTTTAATTGTTTCAAAAATAAAGAGATTGCTTGTCATTCCACAGGAAAACACTAGTTTTTTTTAGTAATGCCCAGCCATGATTGGAATTATAAAGGCAGGACTATGGCTTGGGAATATAAAGTGTGTGGAAATAGTATTAGATGTCAAAAACCGCTTGATCCAAATTTTTTTATTACCTTACACACCAATTTATTATCGTAATCCTTGACTTACATGCAGGATCGAATGTCAGCCTATATGACGAAATTATCTGGGCAATAATAATGCCTTTGATTCATAAAACTCGTTCGTAATTGTATCCATCAATTTTTTATGTCATCAATGTTTTATTTGACATCTTTCAAGGGTCATAATACCGTGTATATTGCATAGCGCCGTGTTCTTCACAGTAGCATAGCATGTACACAGTTATCACACTAAAATTTCATTCATTTCTGGTCAACGACGCTTCACCTGCTTAAAAACCGCAATGTGAAACGCTGCCGCTAACATTTCTCACCGAATCAATGTGCTCCGATAAGTGTGTTCTAAAAAATCGAAGTTTGACCCCCCATACCTATTATGGATAAAACCTTAAATATATTACAAAATATAATTAATAAAATAAATTATATAAGACACATGACTAAATTATCGCCGATTTTAAAACGTAATACCGCTGTCTTACTGCATTTAGTAATAATCGCAGATGTAATATGATCTGATTGCGAATCGAACTGTTTATATTCATCGAATTATTTTTTAAATAGAAAATTTATATTCATTATTGATAATTATTCAAACCATAAAAAGACGGCCCAGTTCAGCATCCTGAGTTTTTGAAATTTAGAGAAGAATCTCCTTGGCTAATTTTCTATCTCTTGCACGCTTTAAAGTTATTATGATTATATAAAAGCCATCAATGACAGTAGCACTGGCATTCCTCCGTGTAAATACCTAACAGTAACACCCACAACAACTGGAAGCATTTTCGTAGGTAGCTATAAAGATTTTTCAAGACAACAAACTCCCGACCACCGGTTAAGAACACGCAGTTTTGGTCGTAAAATGATATGTACGAAAATGGAACGAATTCCCACGAGGGTCACGTTGCCGCTATTTATGCAAGGTGCATATCATTGAGTGCTTTCTTTAATAAGAACGATAAACCAGTCGGTAAAAAATTCTTGTGCATTAAGTCGTTCATACATTTTCATTTTTTCTTTAACTTGATTTTTAGCTCTGCAAAGGAAAATGAAAATGGTTTGACAAGTTTCAGAAACGAAACAGTTAAATTCCTTCATCCCATCACACGCAAGCTAGGGTTTATTGTACTCCATCGTGCGAAGAATATTATTTTCTGACTTTATCCTCCCAATGTATATATGTTCTATCAATATGAATGACAACAACAGTGCGTGGAACTCTTCAGGAGGTGAACCAGTAAGAGTATATGACTTCGTAATTTTCATTTTTAACACTGACAGTCAACATGGAAAATATATCTTGAAATAGCGTTGGTCTAGTTATAGTCAAGCATATATCTCTTTGCAACCAAAACGCTACACAGCAGTATGCATCTATATGAAAGTTAAATTAAACTATACTTAAAACAATCCCACAAGATGCTAAGCGACTCTAAATACACTCTTCATCTAAATTGTCACAGAGAAATGGTTCCCACCACACAGCTCTGTAAACAACAACAACAACAACAACATCAGCAGGCACGGCGACAAGAAACGAAGTGAGTCGCACCTTGATATGATCGTCTACCATGATCACGATGTGCGGCATCCTCATCCCTGTTAACTCAAGTTTGGGAGCGTATGCACAGTGTATTTCAAGTCTGTATAACGTGTGTCACCAACCAATTCGGAATTTTGCACGCCTCATTAGCTCAATCATTCATTCTTGAAAAGACATAAAACTTGCTTTTGATTGCCGTACGCTATCTTAATCACTGCATTATGATCTGCGAACAGAATTCATATAAATACACGCACATTATTCATTTTCTTGACAGCAGCACCTCAGCCAAGCCAAAATTATCTTTTGGTATTACGTACAGCACAGGTGCTATATTACTCCCACATGACGATTGCATAATCCAAGTGATCGCATTTACACGTTGTTTGAACTATGGCATGCGGAAAGGCGTGAGAGTTTAGAGCCACAAGGCGCAGTTACTTCCTTTGAATATTTCAAGATCATGAGGACTATGCTGCTGTTCCTGTTGCTATTTCAAGTATTTCAACCTGTAAAAGTTATATAATGGTACATACATTTTCCTTTAATGTGCAGAAACAGAAACAAATGGAGGAAATCGCTCGATACTTCGACTTTTATTTGCATGAAGCACCATATCTACCACTCCCACGAGTCGCTATTATTATAGCCAATACAAAATACAATGCATATTAAATTATTTATACAGATTTATCGACAAATTATTACTTGATAAACTGTAGGTTATAATTAATGGAATCAATAATTTAATGAAATAATAAAATATTAAAATAATTTTAAAAAAATATGGCGTTTGCTCTGGTGACATCAAATAATTTCCCCACATTTAAAGGAAAAGTCCCAAGGGATGGAAATCCAGGAAAACATTCCAGGAAATTTGAAGGAATGTAGATGAATAAAGTTACACATTGACAACCACCCTAGAACATATAACTAATGATGACGCCGGTTAAGTGCAAAAGAGTCATCAGGTTATTGCACAGGCTAGTACAGAGGACCTTAAACAGGTTTCCAGAAGAATAATTCCCTGTAGGTTTCCAAGTAGCATGTTGAATGACGATATATTTTGGTAGAAAGCTTTTCACAGTCAATTGCCATGTGCCAAGCTTCAAAATGATCTAGCATCTTGATTTTGATACTCTGTAGATACTTAAACGTCTCCTGGATTCCAGTGTGCATGCTGGTATCCATGCAAGCGTATTTAACTCGTGTAATGATGATATTCTAGTGGTTCTACCTTATGTAAATATAATGATACATAATATGCTACTTCTGTATGTGCAAGTATGTATAATCATAATATTCTAGCAATGCACTCCTCTATGTAAATAAATTCAAACAAGTGTTATCACCGGAGCTTCGTTTGTAAGCCACGAGGAGCTGCGTCGCAGTCGTTTTTATATCTAATTTGAGCAGGCAACCATATATAATTACGAGTTAAGATCTATAAAAATATAGAAAAATATAGAAGGCATAGCGGAAAGTCATCACTGTCACCGCACAAACACGCAAGATTTTGAATTAGAGCTTCAAAGTCTCAATTACAATTTCCAAGTACCACGAAAAGGGTTTCCAAAGAAAACTGCAGTGTACAGAATGTAAATACGGCATGTGAATTGTAAATAAGTGTTCATTCCTTTGCCCTCTATGTGTGTCAATAAACTTGTAGAATGCTAAAGTCAAACTATATTAAACGAGAGAGATAAATTCCAAAAAAATCAACTCTCGAAATTATATCCTATTTATCCCAGCAACAACTAGATTTTCCTTTATTTACAAGCCGTACGGACTATCGTAAGTGGTCTTAATTTCTAATTGCACCCAAGCAACCTACCATTTGACACTTGCAATTAGTTAGAATTAAATTCCCAGTTCAGTTTTCCAACTCCCTGAATGAATTCAACTTTCCAAGTCCCGTCCAACGAGTAAACGAGTTCAACATTTAAGCTCCTGCTCTCCATCAAGGCACATCGATCTTGCCAGAATGACTTGGAATTTGGGATTTAAATAACTGCACTAAATATTTGATTTAATTGAACTGGAATAACTGGCAATAGTCAAGTGTCGCTAATCATATATGTACAAGTGGGATCTGAAGATGTTTTCATCTACTCAGCATTATCTTACATACGCATGACAGACTTCTCGACTTCTTCAAAATATGTGTTATAATTCTTACGATTAGTTCCTTATTATTCTCAGTAGCTTATATATAAATTCAAGATTGTCAATAATTCCTTATAAATCTCCAATCTTTCTAATGGGTTCCTTATTCTACGCATATTTTCAATTCATAAACCATGAATTGGTTCTAAGTAGAAAGACTGGTGTGCACTAAAAAATTCTATATAAGCAGCTATATATGAAACTCCATTTGAAAACTCAATTTACATTCATCATTATTTGTCTGTTTACTTATTTAAATCTTCAAGGAAGCCACATGCCGAATTAGCATAAAGAGTTTCAACAGTGCGATGAAACGAAAGGGTAAATGCATGTGTATTGGAAGCTTAGGCTCGAAACTTTTAAACACTTAACTGGGCCCAGCAGTGGATGTCAAAACTTATTAATAAAAATACGACGGACATGGGTAAATCTACTCCAGAGGACTTAACTCCATTGGAATCACACCATAGCACCAGATGAAGTCAAGAGTAAATACTTTCAAATGTTCCATCGTATTAATTCATAAACTCTTGGGAGGGTGAAGTCAAATAGAACTGCAATATAGCATTTTCACAAACAGACACCCAAACACACATAGCATTATAGAACGTGTGAATGTGTTCCGTGTTTAGTTTAAATCGTCTAATCTGTATAAGCAATAAAGCAATGAGTAAATATGTTTCTATACGTATCAAGTAGTACGGTATTTACTGATAAAGACAGAAAATAACCACCTTGGTATACAATACACTATCTGTTTCGTTCAATTAAGTACATGTGCCGATACTTGTACTCTCAACGACACGACGGCAACCTTACTAAAGTGCACAACAACAAGAGGAGTCTGTAGTTATACTTTTATAACAAAATATTAAACATTCCGAAAGATAAATGAAGCATAGGATAAGAGAGTACATGTACGAGGATCCACAGTTTTTTCCACCTAAAAAGAATGAATGGCTTCAATGACTGAAGGAATGAATGAAATGAAGATTTTACTCTGCACTCGATCACTATCCCTACTAGACTTAATGGGGTATTGTGACGTTATGCACAGAAAGGAAAACTGAATAGACTGGATTCATCGTACATAAGGCCAAATCGTGTGTACGCAAGTCCGAATTGTGTGTAGTAGATACATGCAGCAATAGCTACACATGAACATTACCCCATTATCCTAAAGCCGGACTGGTTAGTAAGTATCAACACAGAAAATGTCTTGTAGTGATAGAATCAAAATGATAATGAATTGACTCTTCAAAGCCGAGTGAACTCTTCCTGATTACAAAACTCGAAATACTAATTAGAAGTACTGTGACAGCATGCTTTCTTATACAGACAGACACGCTCAATTTCGTGAATTAAAGCTACATCCGCGGACCAACAGATAAAGTGAAATTTCTAGCATCAATTTTAAATTGCGGACTATATGTATTCATGAGAGGAGCAGAATCAAAGAAGTCCGTGAGTGCTTGAGGAGTTGAAATCGATGATGATTATGTACTAATCAAACTTGATGCCGCTTTATTATAACAACCATAGCCCTTTGAGTCACATCCTTATATACGCAGGATGAGAGATCGCAAGTAAAAGCCCTACCTCGTGCATTCCCCATAAAATTAGTCGGGAAATTCCTTGCACAAATTAATATAGGCTACAACTTGTTTACCTTTGAATAAATTATTTTCGTGAGTAACATGTTACGTAATGCACGTTTCTACATATCACGTACATATGACATGAAATTTAATTTTACTTGACAAATTGGGGGATGATAAATTCCATTAGAGTCCTTATGCTTTAATGTTTCATATCCTGTGCTACTAAAACTCAAAATGTGCATATTGTTACGCGGTATTATATTATATTGTATGTATACATTTAGTTATTACATTTACAAACTTGTATAAATTTGTTTTGCAAATATTATTTAAACGAATTAATTTATTAATATTACTTAACCAAAATATACTTTGGTTAAGTTGCAGTAATAAGTTACTTTTTGGTTAAAGCCTGCACAGAAGTTTTTTTTCATATTGCATATGCGTCTAATATAAACAAATAAGATACTTGGGTTACCGTTTTAGCACATTATCTTCCTTACGCCATAGGAGTCTTCTAGAGAATTTCATTTGATTCATTTTAGCATTTAAATCATGAGCAAACCATTCGTTTTTAGAATATTGGGTGAAGGTCAATAACAGGAAAAACCAAGTTGCAAATTCATGCTGCAAGGTTTTGTGTCTCAAAATGCACTTGTTATCTTCTTCGAGCGCGATTGTCGGCGTATATTTTGAATCTCTCAAGCGTTTCGATGCAAATCCTACCCGCACGGTTGACGAAATAGGATTAATATGCCTACGTCAGTATTCATTAATATGTGTAATATTGTAATACTGCATACTAAATATATTAAATGGCAAAAATATTACCAAACATGGAAGAGGTACCATGACAAAATCTTTTGAAAGTACTGAAGAGGCTCCAAGTATTGATGCTGATGACTCGTCGGTGATGTGAATGTTTTTGCAATAAAAAAGAGGTACATGAAGAACACAATAAGGTCACCATACTCCAGCCTTTTCATTTCATAGCGTAATGGTGATTATGACTGTTTATGGCTAAAAGACGAATTCCATAAGCCGTCTGTTCCTCGAGGTCTAAGTAATGTAAATCACTTGTTAAGAGGCAGCAGAAAAAGTATCAACAAATCGTCATTGAAGACGCAACGAGGCAGCTTTGCCAGCAGGTTCAAGATCACGAAAGCGGATAGAAAAAACAATCTGTTCCATACAACACCACTATAAATTATGATTGAATTGAAAACTGATCATAAGGAGTATAAATATGTCAAACGCTTGAGTATTTGGACAAGTGATGCTCCAACGCCTTGAAGTACGATAAGCGGGTGATCGAAGGCTTCACCTCTGACCCAAATACTTGGCCAAAATCCTATAATTGCCAGTGTTTGGCGTAGTTGAAGCATCAGAATTATTTTTTTCCTCTCATTAGAATGTTGTCCTGGAGAGTTCTCGTGATCATTTTGTCCGTTGTGAGCACCGTTCCATTGGAAGTGCTTTCTCAACAAACTCCCCGGAGTCAGCTCAACTTTGAAGACACCATCGACGAGTTCCTTCGGCAAGCTCAAGACAATGGAGATGCCACCGACGTGCAAGTTTCAACGTGCAAAATTTCCAGCCAACAACTTGTTGCTACAGCTCAAGCCACAGCCGCTCGTGTTCTTAAAGGAGTGTGCAATCCAAGTAAGAACTGACACTAAACATAGTTTCGTCTATTACTCTCATAATTTTGGCTGTAAAATTTTTCAACCAATAATTTACACCTGTCGGAATTACAAACCTAGTTTGTTTCTCTCTTTAACATTTCGTTAAAAAAGTATGTAAAACTTATTTGTTTGTCCTGGCTTTGTCTAAGACTTGAATACTAAAGACTAGGTTCATCGCACCTGTACAATTTATCTGTATTGCATGAATTCCAAACCTGTTTAGAAAATACAAGTTGTGTGAAAAACCGCAAAAACTTCTGCCGGAATTTACTTTTAGCTAAAGCTAAGGTTGTACTTGTATTAGAACAAGTTAACCCTGGCCTAAATTCGTTTTCTTGTATGAGTAGCAAGGGCTAGAGATAACGAAGTTATTCTTTAAGCAGGAGTTAGAATAGGAATTGAAATGTTCAATGAATTATTTCTGCATGAAGAATGTTTATAAAATTCTAATTTCACTAGAATAATTTGTGAATCATCAACGAATCATTCCTTTCGATTTTCAGAATTGAATAATTGGATTTCTTAGTTGCAGTTATGATTAACTTTCATAATCAATTCATTGATTTCCTTTTGGAATTAATGCCTTATGACTCTCTTGGAAATTAATGTCTTATGATTCCCTTTAGAAAAAAATAATTCCTTGTGATTTCCTTTCGAAATAATTAATTCATTTTTTTTAAATGGATGCTTTGATTTGCATTAAAAATTAATTCTGAACAGCTTATGAATCACCATGTGAATGACAGAATTGTAATGAAGCTTGTAATCTCAACAGGTGAAATAGAAGATCGATTCCATAACATGGAGGTGCAACTCGGCGACCAATTGAACGTAATAAAATCCATGGTTCTCAGTCTTGAGGAAAAGATAGTTGACCAAGACCAGGAATTGAAGCGGCAGTACCGGCGTTTACTGAGCTCCATGCCAGCAGGAACTAAGCAAAAATCCGGTGGCAGCAGCGGTAGCTCTAGTGCTAATCTACAAGCTACAGAACAATCTGGCCAATCATCTTCAGGCAACAATCTGCATACTGCCCAACGATATCAACGCCAAGATACTGAAGCCACTGATGAAGACGACAGCGTCCAACAGGAGTCAAGCGTCAACCCCAGGAGTGGACAAGTTGGTCCAAGATCCGATGAAATTAGTCGCTACAATAGCACTGTTCATATTGAAGGTGGAAAACGAGTATTTTCTTATTATTGGATCATTACCGGCATGTCGTACAAGCTGAACAACTGGAACCAGAAACGGGTACTGCGATCAAACAGCTTCTACATTTATCCCGGAGGATACCGTATGTACATGAAGCTAATACCAAAGTACAGCAATTCTGTTACGTACATTCATGTCGGCCTGACAAAGGTAAAATTCACGGGTCCATATTTTTTGTATCTACCTTTTTTATATTTTCAAATTAAAAGGACAATTTATTTCCATAGGGAGACTATGACGATTCTATCCGCTGGCCTTTCACCTACTTAATAAGAGCTTCGGTTCTGGCTCAGGACGACTCGAGAAGCCCGGTGGACTTGAAATCAAGAATTTGGAACCCCAGAGAGTTATGCTCGCGATCAAACTGGAGGAAACCCGTAACTGGCGATAACCCCGAGTGCGTCGGGTTGGGCTTCCCACACGATGTTATCAAGACGTCTGATTACACTTGGAACGACAGAATTATCGTGAAGCTAACAGTTTTCCTAGATTAAGTAATCTAAATTCATATGATTACTCAACTGATATTCAGGTTTTTCTCAACTTTTCTATCCCCATTGTAACATTACACAATTTCTTCGTTCTTATTGAGCTGATATATCTGAATTTTGTAAAATAGTTACTACTTTCGCTTTATCATATTAGCATAATCACCACGTGCTAATACATTTATATAACCCAACTTAATGAATTCTACTTTAGAGCTATATTACAAATTCAAAGAATGATTCATCAACTTGGTAATTAGCTAACAAATTCCGCCTAATAACGCTTTTTTCAAATGTGCTTACATTATGGTCGTTGTATTATCAAGCACTTGATCAGATTAAAATAAAATTTAAAAGAAATAGCGCTTCTCCCATAATTTATTTCCCGCAAGCTTATGTAACACCGAAACAATTATTATGCAATATTTGTGGATATTAATTACTTCATATTTGTGTGAATTAATGTAAACACAGTTGTTGTGGTGGGCCACAAGTCAGTGGAAAGTCAATAAATGAATACTAATGGGCTAAAAACAGATGCATCTGCACATACAAGGCAGTGGGCACCTTAAGATAATAGACTTTTAATTTAATTGCGGCAACCACAATTTTTAGGCTTGACTTCGTGGTTTTACATGCATTTTTCAGGCGAAATCATACTTCACATTTTGTTAACGGTCTCCGTCAAAGACTTGGATGTTGTCATAAGAATTACGACATAAATTAAGGAATATATACATAAATAAATCCATGAAATGATATATGTTAACAAGGAAAATGTGATGATTAACTTACAATTTAGTGTTAGGGTAAATAAAAAGAATCGCAAATTATAAAATGGGGAAAATTGCAAATACATGAATATAATAATTATGGGATTAGTGCAAATAAATATGGGAAGATTGCGGAGAAATTGGAATAATTCCTATTAATTTAATTATTTAAAATGGAAAGTGGAAATAGTAATAATATAATATATACTTAGTAATTATCCCATTATTGTAGAAATATGAAAAAAGTGTGGCTGGCCGGTTTAAAACAGATAATGATAGTTTTCGTTTATTCTCTGCACATCATGTCAATCAAATCCTCATTAGGAGTACACACCAGCAACGTAAATAACATGCTACAGAAACACTGTAGAACAAAATGCTTAAATGTTAAAATAAATGCACTGAACTCACATTCCCCGGTTCGATTGTGAGTGGAGAAGCTCACGCAATAAATTTTCCGTACACAAAATCTCACATGGTCCTAAGTTAGAAGTTGGAACGGGTTTACCAAAAGTTTTGACGAAGCTCTTCTTTGCTTCTTCTTGTTTGAAAACATTCCCTCTGCACCTTTTACCTTGGCTTTACGGAATAGTAAATAAGTTTGGCTCTTCTGACTAATGCCATTAGATTTGAAGAAAAGATCTTGCATGTAAATACACTCATTATCATTAAAGGAGTCACTTTTACGTGTGAACTTCCTCAGACCCGTCATGGCATATGCAGATTTTTGATAGTCATATTTTAGACTTGAGCTTGTCTCAAATGATATGTGTTATAGAGGAGAAACACGTTAAAAATGAAGAAGTGTACGGACATGCTGCAGCCGAGTACCCATGAATGAGCAGTTGAGATGAGGGATCATATTTATAAAGAATAATTATGTGACTTGGACTTACTGCGTTAGGATTTTCTGTCATGCTGAGACGACTGGAGGCGCGGCATTCACCAATACTTCTCCATGAGAAACCACTCACGTTGCTGCTCGGCGAGGAAAAATTTGATGACCCTTGTGTCGAGATTGAGGACGACGAGGAGGAGGACGAGGGAGCTGGAGAAACTCCACGAGGAATCGAATGACTTGAATGTTGGTGAACGTGCTTCAACATCTTCCGAGAGTTTTCTGCAGTTGGTGCTGAGGCTATTGCAAGGGCAAATCAATAATTCTCACTCAGTAATTTGACATTTGGAACGCTCTTACAATTAGTAACAAATTAAAGCAAACACACACACAGTCTTCGTTCTCTACACTTAATAAGTACAAATCGACTATAATTTAAATTTTTTATTTTGATGATAATTTGTTTTTTATTTTTGTTTTCTATCGTTAATGTATTTTTTAACCTTATGTTTTGCACTTTTCATTTTCTTACTTTGTAATTTTATCTTAATGTTTTTTAGTATAAATTGAAATGTATTTATGTGCAAAGAATACATGTGATGTCACTAATTTATTTTATTTTAAAGCTTTATGTAAATCACTGAAGTATTGCTTTGCTCTCGCGAGTCTCTGAATTCCGCACTTTCAGCTTGTGTCCATCTTTCTAAAGTTGTTAACAAGACTAGAGTGAGGGCTCAGAGCGTATAAACAATGTCTGGGTTCAACTGATCATTTCACTTTTGTTCCTCTTTGTGCACGTAGGTAAGTATCTGTATAAACAGTAACTTAAACGTATCCAAGTAAAGAGCTCCCTGTGATCTAACCACGGTCGACGTCCTTCGTACAGATTAACGTGCAACGAATTATTGTAATACTTGGCTTCTGAACAAAATCAGGCCGCAGAAGTTGACAAGTGGAGAAACAAAACCACTAAAGTAGGCTAATAATAATAATGAGCCTAGCTGGCGGTCTTACAATATGATATGTCGGCACTTGCTGGACTTGACTGAAGCTGCACAAAACGCAAAAAAGAAATGTGACAATAACTTTTGGGCTAAAACTCTTTCCACTCCACGATTCCATACATATACCTATCTATGCCTACTATCTGTATCTGTCCTGTAAGCACACGGTCTGGGTGTTATGGTCATGATCATGATTATATTATAACATCACTGCCAGAATATAAACTATGGCTACAAGTTAGGCACACACAAAAGAAAAAATTCTTTGGTTTTTGCTGTAGTAACAAACACAAAAGTGTTGTTTTTCTTCGTTTTTAATAAGCTGTGCCATAAACGAGCCAGTCAACCTGTAAAACGCCAAGCATTCCTTCCTAAAAATCTATCGTGCACACATACCAGATATGACATTAAGTAACACTACCAGAATATTCCTTTGACTTCTGCCAGTTTGTAAACTGCAAACTATGAGCAGCGAACTGTGAGCATGCAGATGTGCATTTGTGCCCTGTCGTAAATATTGTTTTGCAGCTGAAAACTGTCTACAATATTTGCTAAGCCCGTTCAAGTGTTCATTTACATTTTTATTCATCCTATCGGAAATACATGTATGTATATTACATTCCTCAATCCTAAGCATTTGATGACAGGCAATAGATATGGATGATAATGATAAGCGTATGGGAAAACTACTACTAGTTATAATGCAAACATTTTTAGAATTTTATACTTTGCAAAGTCAACAAGCCAATAATTCTTTTGAATATAATAGCTTCTGCTGAAGCCCCCACAGCGTTTTTGATAAATACCCTCGCTTAATCTCCTCGCAAAACATGCTCGGTGAACTTACGCTCCACAATTCCTGGATTTTTGATGACTAGATTATAATGGAGGGATACAACGTGGTTGAGGCACGAATGAGATGCTACCATCGTCAGGTGGAAGGATTACAAGGTAAATATAGGTGAGGTTAGCATCCTCTCGTCGGCGGAATCGTGCCGAAAGTTATGAGCACCTTCCATGCACTTAACTAATAACTTTTGAGACGAGATTGTAATTTAAATTGAATCTGCTACATCGACTACCTTAAGCCTGAACTTAAAAACAATATCCACTCAATTGTTCATTTTTTCTTACGATTACTGGTTCACGTGTTTCTGAATATTCAAAAAATATAGCAAAAAAAGTAAATATGCTACCTATGTATATGCAGTATCTATATATTATGCTCATTAATTTTTATAAGTCTTTGTCACAGCACTTTGACAACAGCTGGGCAAAATCATAGTCAAAAATATCTTTATATGAATTTCAATCTTCAAATTATGGAAGGTTCAACCGCTGAGGTCCGAACTCACGCCCCACAGCAGCTGACGAAGAGAGCACTAAATAGCTAACCGGATTGGTCGGAAATATTAATCTTGTTTTAAGTATGAACTAATTATTGCCTAAGAATCTTTATGCTTTGAATATATTTCTGAGCTCGTCAGATTTATATTAGCTTCTCACGCCCACACAAACAATATCATCGTACTAAAAACATTGCACACACGTCATTTAAGTATTGTGCTAGACTAGATGCGATGACAAGCTATGGTAAATGAAGTCATACAAAACTTAATAATTAGCGTCTTGAAAGAGGCTTGTCATCGTAGCACAAGCGCTGGTCAGGTGACTCATAGAGCACAATAAATGCCTTGCTGAAGTTCTGGAAACGCGTGCGGACTACAAATAAGTGAATTACTGCATATTTCAGCACCAAAATATTGCATTTGTAACATCGGAATAAGCATGATTAGTTAATTGAAGACTTATAGTTTGCAGTCAATATGGTGCGCCGTGATTTGCGGATTTAGTAATGTTCAGTAAAAATATTACACTGAATATGCATGTGTGAATTCTGATGTACCTATTCGCTAATCTAATGCATTCTTCATGAATAAAAACGTATTTCTATTAAATAGATATACTTACTCATATACGAATTTCTAATATTACATGCCTGCAATATAATACCTATAAAATAATCCTGTAATGTACATTTCCCAGCTATGAAATACATATGCGAATTTCCAAAATAAATATAATTATGCAAATTTCCAAAATAAATTCGAGCTCCCAATTATAAAATACATAAGAATTCCCAGCTAAAAGTGAAACAGGATTCACAGCGCAATTTTTATATCGCAACATAATTTAGTAATTTGCAAATGGTCTATAAATACCCAAGTACATATTCCCAACATTTCCACTTTTATTTTGAAATGTATTATTACATGCATGATATACTAGGATAATGCAGTTTAATGTGGACTACTGCCGTGCTTGTACTTGTAAAGGTACAACCTTGGGTTGGAATTACAACCAGCAAGTTGAGATTCTTGTTCTTCAGCATGTCGTAAACAGATTTTTTTAAATCAATGAAGGCAAAGGTATCATTAATCTGCGCAATCTAATCCCAAGTTTTTCATTATTTTTGTTGTTACAAGTATCGATACCGTGTATTGATAGATATTGATAGACGTCATAAAACGCTCCTACCTGTATTATTTTACCACCTGAATTAACAATCCAGGTGTACTCAATTCACTGTATTATATAGTTTCTCCGAATTTCTATTTCTGAAGTAAAAATGCCGTGTTTTTTTAAATCGTAACTTTGTTGTACTTTTTAATATTAAAAATACACGGAAATATGTTAGGGAAAAGAGCTCGGAATTTATTCTTGTTCTTCTCAGAACATAACAGGTACATATATACCTGTAGTTCCTATGAAAACCAAGGTAAATATTACTATTAATACTATGTTTATACTTGCTACACTATTCCTCAGACAGGAACACATGAAGACTTCCACGGAACATACGAGGATTTTCACGGAAGGAGTATATAAAGATTTCCACAGAAGGGTTAAATGTTCTTGGAAATTTCTTCAACTACTTACCATGTATGTTATTCAAAAATTGAGGATACAAGCGGTCATTTTGGGAAAAGTCTTTCCAATTATGGCTATAAATGCATTTACGAGGAAATATAGCAAAAGCATTCTGGGACTGATCCTAATCTAAAAAGGTCATTTCATTTGAATATATAGCTTGCAACATGTAAGTATTACAATTTGCATCAAAAACCTGCGTGATTTTACTTTTCCACACACAACAAATTAACTAATTCCTATAATTATACGCAAAACAACTAAAATGTTACTTGAGGGAAAATTGTTTCAATAAAAATTACATATGAGAGAGGTTTAATTTTCATCACAAAATTATGACGTTAACTCTGAATTGCGTGTAGGGAACGGAGTATGTTATTATTAAATAGGTAGCGACACGGAGCGTTCTCCGTAAATTCCTGCACAGATACCAAACAGGCGAGAAGTTTTCAACATGTACTTACACACAATATCATTTATACTATTATATTTATGATACTCATATTTATGACTAAATAAGACAGTCCGCACTCACAGAGTATCTACATAGATAAAGGTAATCTATACTACACATAGCACACCTCTTGTAATGTAAATAAAAAAGGCTGCCTAAATAAATATGGATACTGCCCCAAAAAATGAATATTCTTATCACAAGTATACTGTCACAGAGCTTTAAGATGAACCCGAGACAAGAAAATTATTATTCGTATATTTATGTTATGCATGTGCGTATTGTTGTTGTGAAACTTTCAAACACACTGTTGTCGCTATAAGTCCGACGAAGTGGAGCCCTTATATCGGTAGCACCACATTTTATGAACAAAATTAAACATGAACGTAAAGCGAAAACGGAGCCACTACTGTTTGAGGATGAAGAATCTGCCAAAATGACTTTTGGAGATAATGCCCTGCCTATATCTGTATATGAGCATTTACACCACCCTCGATACACAATTTTTCAGAGGTTTGTAATAATTTTGAGTTCGTGATCGCTGACACTATTTACATTTATGACCTATTTTTATGTAATTTTATGACTAACTCTGCACTAGATTGCTCAAAACTTTATTAACTCCAATAATTTTGGTTGATAACTGCATGCATCATATTTTGTACACTGAACATGAGATGGTTTTGTAGGCAAATAAAAATGCATTTCAAGTTGAAGATCCACAGACATCGTCCTATGATCTCTGTTGTAATACTTTGACATAATTTAATATTTTAATGTCTTGATTACTGTACAGATACAGATGTAGGGTTAACCGTATACATAGAATCATATTCACGCGTGACTATTACAGTGTCCATTTTATTATGACGGTATATGCAATAATTCTTTGCGGAATCTTAAACACTTGTTCACCCATTTGGAGACATTAGCAGTGAGGGTTGAAATCAGTCATCAAATTTTTTTCCTTCGTGTAATTATTACTCATATAAAAGATTCATATATGTTTAATAAAAGATTCATAGGTTTAATAAAGAATGAATAAATATTTAGAAGCTATAACACAATTTTAAGTGCCCTTAAGTATAGATGTCGATTATTATTTGAACTTTGAAAATCTGATGCACACTTGTGAATTTACGATGGTTAATTGCGCAACCCTCAACGTTTACTTACATCACAAGTCTTTGAAATTTTTCGGACAAAATATTCAAATGCATATTTAATTATGCCGAACATGCTACTTGATGACATACATGTTGAAATTACCCTTTACTCTGTCTTATTAAGTGGATGTCAGCATAACACTAATAAAGTTTTAAGCTTCTAAGTTGTACTTAAATGTTGCTTTAAAACAATCACACGTGTCTCCTTATGCACAATATATATGGATTATATATACTATCATTAAAATTTGAGTTTGGTCATTTACTACTTACCAAATAGATGCTCATTAAATTCTCAGCACAATTACACCTGCTTGGTCACCGTTTCTGAGTTCACTTCCAATGACAATTGTTACTAGTACAAAAATTACACGGAATAAACAAAGGGCAACACGCTGGCTTCAAAATGAAAGTTACGTAACCTTTTTATCATCTCAATCAACGTTCGGACGCACAGTGTCTATTCACAGGACTTATTGTCAAGTTTACATGTTGTAATTTGTTAATTACAACTGCAAAGGATAACGACAGGTATCACTCTAAACATGGTAGGCTAATGAGGTTTAGAAGTATAGAAGACACACTTGCCGCTTACAAAGATTAACGACTTATTATTAGCGACTTCTATTAATATCCACGCAAATCCGGCTCTTCTCTCTGAATTGCGGCTTGTGGAAACACTTTAGATTTTTATATTATTTGAGTATTTTTTCTCCTGCAGTATACGTAAGTAAATTCGGATTTAAATATTTTTATTCATTAGCTAGTAATTAGGTATTTCGTTTAAAATTGAAAAAATGGTTTAGATTGTAATTTACTAATAAAAAAGTTTTTAATACAGAAAAATTGTGCTTAACTGCAAATATAGATACTACACTGTCAATAAAGTTTATAACTTTTCGTCAAATCTGGGACTAAATATATGATGACAATTCCGGAAGATGATAATATCCGTATAGTGTTTATGCACAGAACATGGTTATTCCACACAAGTGAAGTGATGTTGACTGACGGTGTGAACAACGTGGCTAGTGTTTATAATTTTTAAACAGCAAAGCGGAGCCCAAAGAATTCCTGTCTCGCTTCTTCACATGTTGTGAAGGTACTGAGGCTTTAACACAGAGATGTTGTCTATCTGTACTTGATTCCCCACACACAGTAGGGAAGGTACATGGAAGCTGTTCAAGTCTTCAGTCTCATGACAACTTTACAGCGTAACTAGAGTTGCAGTAAAAAGTGCATGTTAAAGTTGTATGTTGTATACCGTCAATCCATAGAGTTACATGAAATAAAGACTGTTCTGGTCCTCTTGAGGATAATCAGGACCCTTAAAGTATCCTTTTATCATTCACACTGCCTTGTAAAGAATTTTTCGAGACTGTGTACTACACAATGGATTGAATGAATGTAGGAGTCTTTAATGATATTTGGGTGCTCTTGCAGCCAAGGGTTGCTTGTACACTTGAAATGTATGTAAAATATCATGTAGTAAGCCACCTCCACAAAGAAAATTGAACAGCGTCATATTCTTGTGTTCAGTCTACCGTAGTAAGATGCTATATATAGTATGTATACAAATATACTGATATATCTACAGTTATACTTATACAGGATTTATACTGCCTGATTTATACAGATACTCCGTTTTATATTAGATCTATACTGATATATTCAAGAATCCCAGTCCCAGGCTCGTTTTTTAAGTCCTTTCCCCCTTGAAACATGCACGGCGCACAAGTTCCTGTGGCCTTTTTATATAACGCTGTGCATGTATATATGTACTTTATATGCATGATCTAAGAAAATTGAATGTGGCAAGAATGTCACACAATGTTTTAGCTGCAGTACCAGACATCAATACTAAATCAGTGTACAATTATTTCACTTCCAAGCACTAAGTGAAACTTACAACATACAGGATGTATCTACATACATATTCAGGAAAAATGCAGTGCCGTGAGTACAAACCAGGGCTTTGCCTTCATTCTTCTGTAATAACTACATACGTTATACACTGTGACTGTACATATGTAAACACTAATCGTCCGAGTCAGATTTTTTTATTGGTCTAAAATATAAAATTACATCCACACCGCATATAGAAAATGAAAACATGGGAAATAGAACACTATGACAAAATATTTGTGAGCAAAAACTTGATAAATAATCCGAAGGTGTATAAAAGTAATAATGCAGGTGTGTAACAACGTGTACAATACACATTCTGAATAAACCATGAAGAAATAGATACAGATCAGGAATTTCCTGATCTGTACATATTTAATTTGAAATAGCGATACCACCGTGGCTTGTTTAATCGTAATAATCTGTGTAATAGCATTACCAGTCAAACAAATTAGAATCAAGAGATAAACAAGCTTTTATCATTTGGCTCACTAGTTGCAAAGCCTGTCAAAGACAGGCTACAATCTGAAACGTACGATTTTATGTGATGGGATCATATGCTTTCGCTTAGGTATTTTTTTAAAGTGAGCAAAACTGCTCCTAAAGGACAACTGACAATTTAATTCCTTATTTTACACTCCGAAGTAAAAATCTCTCTGATTGCATTATATATTTAACTGTAATAGTGAAAACAACAGCTATTTGTATATATTTACTGCAATAATAAACATGTGTGGCTAT